>JAUBOD010000271.1:80020-99344 GCA_032353885.1 Nothura maculosa | reverse complement strand
CCCCGGGCACGGCGGGGCCCGTGGGGGAGGCGCGGGGCGCGGCCGGAAGCGACGGCGGCCGCGGCGGGTCAGCGCGCGCCATGGGCCCGCGGCGGGGAGGGACGAGCCGTTCGCGTCTCGCGTGTCGGCGTCCCGCGGAACGGAGCTGCGGGCGAGGGGAGGACGGGAGCGTTCCCGTGAGGAAGCCGCGGCCCGTCACGGCTCCAGAGGTGCGTGCCGCTGGAATGGCTGCTCATCCCGGACATCGGCGCTCTCCCGGAGCGGTTTCCTTGGGAATAGGTTCCAGCCTGGAGGCAGCAGTAGGATCTGGGAAACACAGTGGAGGTTCCGCTCTGGAAAACAGCTCTGGAGAGCGTGCGGATCCTGTGGCTTGCGCGCTTCCACGTCCTGGGCGCGAGGGCTGATTCCCGAGGATTAGTGGGATGTGTGTGCGGCTTTAGGTGCTTGTTATTTGGCACATGGAGCTGCTCCACGAGGAGGGACGTGAGCAGGAAGCCTTGTTTTCCTGGGCGGATCTCGAGGAGATGTCTTGGATGCAGGGAGCTGTGGCAGGGACTGCCCGGGGCAGATTCCACACGGTGCCCGTGTTGGGAATCGCTCTGTCCCTGGTGATCCTGCTCGCCGCTGCAGCAGCAAATCCCGGGAATCTCCCGCTCTGGCGCAGGAGGCGGCCAGACCAGTTTATCCTCGGACATGGCCGTGGTAGCGTGTTCGGACAGCCGGTGCGGATGCGGAGGTTATTGTGGAGCGATGGATTTCCAAGTCTTCTCAGTGCAGTTTAATTCCTCTCAGCAGCGTTATTCCTTGGCTCAGGGTAAACCCTGTTCATCATCAATGTGGGAGTTTTTCCTCATAGGCCTTGGAGAAGTTGAGGAGCAGGTAGAGATCCCGGTGGGCTCCGGGGGGTGGCAGCACCGCCAGCAGCAGGAGCGAGGGCTGCCTTGGGATCCCGGTGGGAGCGCGGCCACGGATGGGCTGCCCTGGGCTCCCCAGGAAGCACTGGTGACAGGGACAAGGACAGGGAGCTGCCTTTTGCATGGGAGCTCTGGGAATGCACAACACTCTGGGAATGCACAGAGCTCCGCATGGGAACCACGGCGCTCACCAACACAGAGGTGCTCCTGGGGTGGCTCATAGGGGGACAAGGCCTTGGGCAACAGAATGCATCTCCCTAGGGAGAGGTTCTCCTGGGAAGCTGTAGAGATCCTGTGTTTTCTACCCCTCATAATAATGACACAAAGATATGTACAGGATAGAACTTCAGCAGCATCCGAGTGTGTAGGAGTGGGTTTGGGAAACGAGAGCCCATCCGGAGTGCAAGCGGAGAGGCACGTGAGGAGCCAGGAGCCGGTTCCCTGTGAACACCGGAGCGGCTGCGGGAAGGCGAGGGAGGATGCGGCCCCGTTGCCAAGAGCTGGTGGCAGCGGCGCCCAAGAGCCGGGGTGCCAAGTGGCTTCTTCCCCTCTGCCCTTGCTGGTGGGAGCAGCGCTCCCTGGAAGCGGCACAGGGAGAGCCTGGAGCAGGGACAGCCCGCCCTTGGTGAAACGGGAGCGGGGCAGGGAATGCATAAACAGAGCGAGCGGACACCAGGTCGCCGGCCCTGGTGCCAGGGGCGGGAGAGGAAGCCTGAGGAAACTGGCTGATGTGGTTCCAAAGCCAAGTGTGAGCATCTTTAAAAGGTTTTAGTGTTTTGGGAATGTATTTGAGCACAAAGGGAGCAGGGGAAACAAAGCACCCAAACTTGTCAGCGGCACCTGACCCTTTGGGAAGGGTAAGGATGGATGGAACACCTGAAGCCGAGGGGCAGTGTCAGGGCTGGTGAAGGATGGACAGGCTACAGGGAGCAGCTGTCATGAGCTCACACGAGGGAGGTCAGGGCAACCTTGCCCGCCCAGCCTGCAGGACGAGGGCCCTTGCTGGGGCAGGAGCTGTTCATTGCTGTCACTCTGTGTCCTGTAAGGGCCCCTGGGAGCTGATGGATCCGTGCTGGGTGATGGGCACCGCGGTGGGGCCGCAGCTGGGCCGCACTGCGGGACCCCAGGGCTGGGATGGAGGCAGCTGGAGGCCGCTCAGCAGAGGCTGGTGCTGCCGAGCGTCTCCTCAGGGATCGGCTTGGAGGGACCAGCCGCATCCTCAACAAATCCCCAGCCACACAGAACTGGGAGCAGGGGCCCTGTGTGGGTGTGTTGCTGCCCAGAACCTCCTCCGGGAGGCTGGAGATGGAGCCCGGACAAACCTCATAAAGCTCAGCAAGGGGAGATGTGAGATCCAGTTCCTCGGGAGCAGTCAGCCTGTGCAGCAGTACGGGGTGTGGGTCAGGATCCTGGGCTCCTTTGGGCAGCATCAGCAGTTATCGGAGTTGATAATTCCCCCCTGCTCAGCCCTTGTGCCCATGCCTGGAGTGCCACTGGGAGCACCGTGGGGCTGTGGAGACGTGCGGATGTTCTGGGGAAGAATCATGAGGATCATCTGGAGCGACTATCACACCAGGAGGGGCTGGGAGAGCTGGGCCTGCCCGGAGGCAGCGTGGGCAGTGAGGAATCCCTCTGCTCCCTATGCAGGGAAGGATCCCGATGCTCCTTGTGTGACCTCTGCACGGGCAGACCGCTCCTCGCCAGTGGCCATCAGGAGGAGGGGGGCTGGAACACAAGGAAACAGCTCCCTCTGAGGGGATATATTTGTGTGGGGAAGCTGTGGAGTCCTCATCCTCGGAGATAACGGAACTCATCTGTTATCCCAGGACGCATCCCAGGATGCAGTCCTGGGATCTCCAGAGGTTCTGTCCACCCCAAACTGTTCTGTCCTTCTCTGATTTAAATAAAACTCTGTATTTTCTTTTAAAAAGAAGTGGTATGCCTGAACGGATTGCCTCAGGTAATGCTAGTGTTTAGCCTTAGCTCTGCATTATTCATAGTACAGTCTGTGGCCATGGGAGATGAAACACCTTTTAAAAGTCCTTTGAAAATATATTTTACTTCGCCATCAGGACCTACTTAACTGCTATTAGTTAAGTAGTAATTAGTAGTTAATTAGTTAGGCTGTTACTGGCTTTATACTAGAGGAGCCTGCAGGTCACTTCACTGCACTTGCAGGTCAACCTGCACGTCTGGCGACTCTGTTTTCCCAGAAACTTTGTCATGTCAATTTCATTCTGTGATTCAAAATAATTAAAATTGTCCAGATATTTAACAGGAAATCTAATGTGTAAAACTAAATTATCTTGACATTTCCAGCTAGAATGGAAATGTCTGGAAGAGGTTTTTATCTCAGTTTGCTTCCCTGTTTAATTTCTTGGCTATTAACAAATTATACAGAAACAAATGCACATATTTTGGATGTACCTGTGCCTGTCAGGTACGGTGTGTCACTTTTCTGTTTCAAATTTTAGGAACTTGTGTACGATACCTGGTGTTGCACAAGTGATGGAAGTGCGGGGGGGAAAAGCTGCAGTTTTTCCATGTTCTTTCTTTTCTTTACATAGGAGAAGAGAACTGAGTTATAATACAGTAAGAAGACCAAGATGATGGATTCAGAAAGCTGTGCCGCAGTGAATTCGAAGCCAGACCTAAGCCATCACATCAAGGCCACCTCTGGCAAGCACTACCTGTGTGGTTATTGTGCTGCCTTCACCAACATCGCCGTCACTTTTCCCATCCAGAAGGTGCTTTTCCGGCAGCAGCTGTATGGCCTGAAAACCAAGGACGCCGTGCAGCAGCTGCAGAAGGACGGGATCCGCAACCTGTACCGTGGCATCCTTCCCCCGCTGCTGCAGAAGACCACCACCCTGGCTCTGATGTTCGGGCTCTACGAGGACTTCTCCTCGCTGCTGCACCGCCACACGAGCGCTCCCGAGCTCCTCACGCGCAGCGTGGCCGCAGTGCTCGCGGGCACCACCGAGGCACTTCTCACCCCCTTCGAGCGAGTACAGACGTTGCTTCAGGACTACAAATACCACGACAAATTTACAAACACTTACCAGGCCTTCAAGGTACTGAAGAACTATGGGATGAGAGAATATTACCGGGGTTTGGTTCCGATTCTGCTCCGCAACGGACCCAGTAACGTGCTCTTCTTTGGCCTCCGTGGACCCATCAAGCAGTGTCTGCCTGAAGCAACTTCTTACAGCGCTCACTTGGTCAATGACTTCATCTGTGGAGGGTTGTTGGGTGCCGTGCTGGGATTCTTATTTTTCCCAATGAATGTTGTAAAAGCCCGTATGCAGTCTCAGATTGGTGGAGAATTTCAGTCTTTCTCAAAAGTCTTTGTAAAGATCTGGCTAGAACGTGACAGGAAACTGATCCATCTTTTCAGAGGAGCCCACCTGAATTACCACCGCTCGGTCCTGTCCTGGGGCATAATCAATGCAACGTACGAATTCCTGCTAAAGCTGTTATGAAAAACACACAGTCTACCTTGGCAGTCCTTCTGTTTGTGTGGGGTTGGCACACGATGTCCCTGAACCCCGGACAACAGATCAGTTGTGAAACTTTCTATGAATAACATTGAGTATCATGGAACATAATTCAAGGCAGCAGATATTACAGTAAGGGGATGAGTGCCCGCTTGGTGTGAAGGGTAGTCTTGACCTTTAGTACTTACGGGGTAAGCAGTGGTGCATCTAAGCTTGGATGCAATTAGGGGAAAAAAAACTGAAGTATTTATGTACTAGTAGTTCAGTTTGCCCACAGGGGAATTCCTAGACAAATGGAAGGTTTAGAACAACCAAAAAACTGGTGTATTCGTCCAACAGTTTATTCCATATCACTCCCACAGTTTTAACACTCCCAGTGACTGGAAATGCTTTATGTGTGCATTGTAAAATACGAAACTCAAGGAGGGCCTGGTGAAAGCTCTCTTGACCTAAGAAAGACTTTTGCAAATGCTTGGGAGTTCAAAGTTAGCCTTACAGTTCAAAACCACATGGACAAGTTCAGATGGGGATGTCTTGACTTCTTGAACCTCAGCATTAAATCAAGTAAGTCTATAAAATCTGTTCTGCCCAGTGTTTTGCTGCTTGGCTTTGACAGGAACTGTTCAACTCAGCAATGTAAAAGCAGTTATTGGATGTTTAATTTCAGTGTGAGCCGACCCCAGTTCAAAGTGGGATTATGTATGTGAATGTGTGTGCCTTGATGTGAAAAGGGAAATGTGGAAAGAATGAAACAGCAATTTTACTTAAAGCTTTAAAGTGTCCTTTCCTGTTCAATAACCTTCGTGTGACCTTGTGGATGTCAGAGTACTGGCTTTGTTTTTTTCTTTTTGGCCTTGCATTATTTCTGTTATAAACAGCTATGGTGCTGAAAAAAAAAAAGATTGCTCTTTCTTTAATGTTGATAAAATAAATAGTTCACCTTCCTCTTGTCGTGAAAGTAGTTCACAAAGCTCTTTTGTACAGAAATATCCTGCCTATTTTGCCTATTGTTTCCTTTGGGCTTTGGTGTAATTGTGGCACTTCTGTCCACTTTATGCATATTTGGAGCAATCTGTAGGACAGGACCGTACATTTAAGCAGGGGTCTGTCAGTATAATGGAGATAACAGCAGGACACAGATGAAGAGGGCTTTAGATGGAGCAGGGCAGGAGAAATGCAGGATTGGGATGCGCCTTTAAGGACTCCTGTAGCCTTGAAGGCTGGGAAGCAATTGTAGAAATCTCAACAGCTTTAGAGAAGGGGACAGGCAGCAACAAGGTGACTGTCCTCATGGATAAAAGCTGCTTGAGTCTCTGGGGGAAAGGGATGAATCCCCACATGTGATGGAATACGTGGTTTTGTGGGTGGATAGGGAAGCTTTCAGACTCTGCTCTGGATTGATCTTTGATCTGATAATTGATCTTACAGTGGTTGTTGGACCTGTTCCTAGAGACTGATTCCAGACAGAACCTTATGGATGTAATCATAATACGCAGCACCTAGCTTCACAGCCAACATGGCCAGGCACAAGCGAGCATTTTTTTTATCTCCATGTTGTGATTATATGCATTTAAATATCTGTTGAATGTTTATTTGCAGATTCTGATTTTTAATAGTGTGTAAGTCTTTTTCTTTTTGTAATCACTCCTTGATGGAATAAAAGAAAGTCAATCCTGTCTAGCTTTGGGAATATGCTTCTAATTTTCAGAAATCTGGGGAGTTATACATGTGGGTTTAACAGAAGTTGCCCCTCTTTCGTCACCCACCTTACTGTTTTTTCCTACAGTAAGTTCAGGCCTTATCCGTGCTACTCTTGCTTAGTAGGACAGGAGTTGCAGCCTGCCTTGGATGCCGGCCTTAGGAACAGGGCTCTTCTACACACACAAGCCAGATGTGACTTGTTAAATCTCAAGGGAAGAAGAAAGGCAATGCATGACCTCAGCCTTGCATCACTCATTCAGAGATATCACTGCTCCTATAGAGGCAGGAGGAAGCAACACAGGTTGCCTCAGGTAAAGAGGGTGCTCATTTCTCTTGCTCAGCAGTTTCTTGGGCTTTCCCCGGACCCAGCACCTCACTTAAACCTGTGCCGAGCAGCAGCTCAGCAGCACTTGGCCACATCCCTGCTCCTGCTTGTCCCAGGCCTCATTTCCTGGGAGCCACCAGCAGATGTGTCCTGTGCAGCCAGGAGGAACATGGTGACACAACCACCTCCCTGCCCTCCACGGACACTCTGACTTCAATCTGCTCTTCAGGTCATGTTGAGGGGCAGAATCAACTCCTCCACGTGCCATCTTCACTGCATATAGTAAGTGGCATTAGAGCTCCACACTTTGCAAGTGGAAGTGCCATTTTGCAGAGAGCAAATGGGACGTCGCCTTTGCAGGAAAATACATCTTTCTACTCTGACTTAAAAAAACAGGGTGGTTACCAGAACACCTGCAGGGCCTACCTTACACTTACACTCAGACATGGGAGAATTGCCTTTTAAACAAAGCAAGAATCGATACAAAAATTGATCTTAAAAAAAATAATGAAAAAAGGGCAATTTCTCCATCAATGGAGCTATCAAGTGCTGTCATACCTGGGTATTTCCACACTGACCTCAGCACGCTACCTGCCTTGGAAAGGCCGCTGCATGGTAAGGGACTGATGGAGCAGTCACACATTGCAAACACTCCCACTGTTTTCCTGAGTGCTCTTCCCTTTTACCCTTTCTAGGCCTTGAACAAACAGCAGCGCCATAGTGGAGAGCTCAGTGTAACTAAAATATGTAATAACTCAGTGCTTTTAAAATCTCTTTATCATGCAAGCAAGATAAACTTGTCTGCAAACCATGGATTACTGTATGGCTGTAGGCACAGTGTTTTGAGCAGTTACTGGTATTTGAAAGTTACATTAAAAAGCTAAAGATTCTACTATGAGAACTCAGGCATTTCCAAATATCCTAAATGTACAAACTGTTTTTGCATTAATTTAAAAAAGTTAGGCCTGATACTTAGTGTTTAAAATTAGGCCTGAACCCCATGAATTGGTATGAGGACATTAAAAGGGTTTTTTTCCCCCTTCTCTTTCCTCTCTCTACCACAGAGACATTATGGACACTGTCAGACTTTTCCTTTTTATGCCGATCTATTCATCTGGCAAAGCAGACTTTCCTCAGCTTTCAGTTGGCAAGAGTGTTTTGCCATCAGGATCCCCTTCTCACAGTATTGCCTAGAACTGCTCCACGAGCCACGTCCATGTTCCCACTCTGGCATTGTAGCCAATGAAAACCTGAGCATCCTGATCAAGACAACCCTGGAATGAGGGGTTTGTCTCGGCCACGATGCCTTTCCTCACCACCAACAGCTTTTTGAGGCTACATTTTCCCCTGAAATAACCATGTTTGACAGGCACAGAGATTCTCCATGGCTCTGCGTGTACCTAACTGCACAAACGTACCTAAAGCAGAGAAAACACACCTAAAGAAATGCCATTTCTTAATCCAGTTAGGAGTTTCCTCTCCCCAGCCCCTCAAGAACTAACAGTGATGCAGTGATCTCATCCTGACCTCGAAGGGAATATTCAGACACACATTTCATTGCAGCAACGAGAGGTCCCCAGGCTGTTACAGAAGGTGAACTGCTTTCAAACACACTGGTGTTGCTGCAGAGATTGCGCTGTGCAGCCTCCCCGCTTCTGCCCATCACACATGATGAGAATGGAAGTTATTAAACTTACAAGGACTTACAAAGCATATTACAGTCAAACTAAGAGTTCCATGTGCCACATAAGGTCTGTAATATGTAGCAAGTGATGTAACATATCACCTGATGTACAGTGGTCTAAACCAGAGCACTGTATAGGAGAAACTACCTTCTGCTATTAATGCAAAGTTTATAACTCAAGCTATCATCTGGAACGTGTTCTTATATGTGTCAGTTGTTTTTCTGTTTCTTTTATTAGTTCTTCCCCTTTGAAGCTTAAGGATTGATAATTAAGAACTCACTTTTCGAGGTAAAAAACATAAAATTTTATGTATCTTGAAATAATCCAAAGATTGACTATGAATTACTTCTTTAATTCAGTAAGGCAAGATAATATGATTTAGAAAGACAAAAGCTGAAAATCATTCCATCCCCAAAGATGTACCTGCAAGGCATACCGGTTATAAACTGCTGAATACAATTTTCAAGGTAACTTTATAGGGTCTGTGAGGTGAGCTTTATACTTGCTGTCACTGAAGACTTCCAAGTAGTGGTGCAGAAGAGGAGCAGTCACTCACAGCCTGAGGCCTTCTACTCGTTGTAGCTCCAACTCATTGTTGCTTCCATCAGAAGAGTTTCAATACTTCTCCAGCCCAGATGTATGGAATCTGTCCTATTCCATACTCCTTTCTTTTCCCTTCACCTTTTCCTTTCCATTCTGTGCAAGCTGCAAGACGATCCGCACTCCATGAAGACCCTCAAGCAGGTGGTCAGCTCCTGCCATGGGTCTTGCACATCCCAATGTTCCCAGCTCCTCGGAGCTAGGACCTAAGCTGGTTAACCTACCCCTCTTGATGCCCTCTATGGTATGTAGTATTTACATAAAATATGATGTGTACCACCTTACAGGAACATTATACAGCATTGTTCTTTATACAGCATAGCATCCAGTATGTCAGAACAATAACCTTATAAAAAACAGTATGTTAATAGGTAGCATTAAAAAAGTAAAACTTGGAACATATTAACAGGCATAGCTTAAAGTAACCAAGCAGTCCTCAAGGTCCACAAAATAGGAAGCTGGAGGACACACATCTTGTGATAAGTCCAGTTAAACTGAGATATATTTTAAACTAACAGGCCACAGCAGAGAAATATCCAATACAATTTCAAATTGCTTGAGAATCAATCTAGGTATCCCAGATTAATCACACCAAATTCAGCACTTCCATTGCATTAACTTCAAGAATCCAGTAACCAGCATTTGTTTTTCTGCAGTTTTTGTTATGTTAACTTTTAATTTGTGAATAGCCTGCCAATTAACAAACACGTTGTGGTTAGGTTTCTTCTCTCCGTAAGAAAATTGTTTTCCAGCAATGTAACTGTCACCTGCATATTTCACTTTGTGTGCTTCATGCTGAAAAACAGATTTCTCTCTAAATCTTTCTACCAAACCAAGAAAATCCAAACTGCCTGCAATTACACAAGGTTGCACAGGCTGTTATACACACCTTACATGCCAAATGAAGTTATATATTACTAATTGGTGTGGGTGACCTACATCATTACTATCCAAATCATCTTTTTTTCAGTTATTAGATCCCATTTTTCACAACTAGGCCAATTTGCTTGGAGAGAAGAACATTTTTATGAATAACTTCTTATAGTCTTCTGAAAGTAGTTATATGTTCAAGTGTCTGAACTCAAGTCATGTTGTCTTTTTTTAAGAAAAGCGTTAATTATTGTCCATCACTGTGATTTTGAGTTCAAGGCAATAGTTGCAGCAATACAACAACTGCTCAAAGGGCATGCAATGGGACAATCTTAGATCCGACTTGCCAGAAAGATCATAAATTTATCTCTGCATTTTAAGTTAACTCAGGACATCTACTTGAAAGGAAAATTCCACCTCCTCCAGGTGGGAAGACAATCTGCTAAGAGACAAACACAGAATAATTCTGTTAAAAAAACATATTATGAGACTATAAAACTTTGGACACTTATCCAAAATGTCTTTTATCTAAGTCTTTTATCACTCAGTTGAAGACAAAAACCCAAGGAGGAGCTAATTTACTAGCCCAGCCTTCCAATACCAATATTCAGGGCTTAATGCCAACGGAATTCACCAGCAGAAGTAGTAAGCTTACGGGTTCTTTTCTCACACTCAAAGAGGCATTATGTTTCATAGACTCCTCCATTGGGAGCACAGAGCGCAATACCCACATAAACTCAAAATCACATTACAGGATTGTCAGCTTGTGCAGCTTTACGTATTTACGTATTCACGTCAGCTACTTCATCTTCACTGACGTCTTCTTTTATCCCCAAGCATCTTTTTTTTTTTTTTTTTTTCTCAAAAAAAAAAGATGTTATTGTCAGCCTTCAACAAGCATGCTCTGTCAGGCTGTATGTACAGAACCTAAACAGCAAAACAGACTTTTTCAGGTAAAGCTTTCCGTAGAGTTACATTTTGTCAGTAAAATCTCACTGAAATACTCGAAGTTACCTTAGAACTTATAATGCTAAGAATAATATAAGCCGATATGGATGTAAGGAACTGTATTACATTTACAAGGTTAGCTGTAACAACTCAAGAAGCAAAAGTTGACATTCGTACTTAATATGTGCATTAATGCTGAACATTAACATTTATCACATCTTGTGGTAAGTCCTGTTAAATTCAGATGGGTCTTACTTTAGAGTATTCTTATAAACTATCTCATACTACACGTTTGGGAAAAAAAAGCTTATTTGATGAAGTCACGGACACTTTCTGGACCAATTCCTCTATGAATGGTCTATGGCAGCTGCCAAAAACCATTCTGTGTCAGCTGAAAAAAACCCCCTGCGGAGCATTGTGTCAAATACGTTACCTAGATTTTTATCAAGGATGCAGAAAGCTTCCCACAACTGAAGTACCCCTGTAGCTAAGAAATACAGTTTGCTCAGAGGCCAGCTAGCCTATCACTTTACAAAAAACATTCAATATACAGTGATTATGTGGCAATATTTTTGCCCGTTAAGCTCTCAATTCCCTGGCCCAGTCTTCTACTAAATTCTCTTGAGAAAAATGCAGCTACATCTCTATCCAGAATCTTTTCTCTCTGGCAATAAACACAATATACACAGTTAGGGAAAAGCAGCCTAAAAGACTTCAACTACAGCAAAACATTACGGTAAGTTTGCTACTCTTTCTAGCCGTTCACAAACAACCAAATTTGCGTGTATAAATGAAAACGCCTTTTCTATTTGTGGCAGTAACCAACCTGGCGTGGACAGAACCGGCTCTGTTACCTAACAATTGCTGTATAGCAGCTTCCGTGAGAGAAGAGGCCAGGCAAGTTCCCAGTTCCCCGGAACAAAAGGACACGGTGCCAGCGAGACCTGGCTGACTTTGGCTCAACTTCTACCCACATTTCTTTTGTAAAGTCCACTTTAAGTCAGGCTTAAATGACAGATGAGCAGGTATTGCTACGCAAGCCAGCCGGAGAGAGGCTGCCCTGGCGCGGGATCGGCGGCGTGCGCGCACGGAGGGCAGGGAACAGCACCAGGAGCCTTGCCCCTGGGCGCAGCACCTCGGAACCTGCTCCCTGCTTTGTTCACCGACCATAGTAACTATGATCTTCTCTGAATTTACACCGTTTCAAAAAAGAACACACTTCAACTAAACTGAAGTAATTAACAACACAAGCGTCTGAAGTTCCTGTCGATGAACGGATGTCCCTAGAACTTTGGCTGATACAAAGACACACGTCCACTAAGGCACCCCGAGGCGATCTGACAGTGCGTGGGGGAGAACTTTGTTGTGAGCACTACGTCGTTGTGGGAGTAGAGGGAACGGATCTCCTGTAGGGGACTGGCTTCTTTGGGCAAGCAGTCAACAAGTTCACTGCACTGCGCGTCGAACCCCAGCAAGCGGATCCCGTAGCCGTGCGGCGACGAGATCATCCGGCCGTCGGGGCTGAAACAGAGCTCCTTGATGTAGCCCCGGCCCACGTTGGCTTCTTCAATGCAGTGAGTCAATCGCAGGGAACAACGGGGTGACACGGGGCGCACAGGGGCTCCCTCCTGGAATTCATACACACAGGTCCACTACAAAGAGAGGCAGAGCAAAGAATGCTGAGAAAATGTCCCAAGACTCATTTGGAGAAAACTGCAGAGAAACGGCTGCAGTTGCCACTCTGTGATAAGCATTTACTATGAACTGCTGAAAAACAGACTCGTCCCCCCTTTCCTCTTTGAACTCTCCATGCAAAACCGTTTAGCTGAACTGTTGGTATGTCTGTTAAATGTAATCTTCACACCTAATTTTAACTTGAAATATTAAAGCCTAATTCTTTTGACAGGAGTCTAATTAAACACTCAACGTATTTCAGTTGTTCACTAGTATTTTGTACTCTTTACTCAATAGCAGAACACTTTGCAAAGGACTAATACAGATTTTGAAGCAATACTACAAACAGATCTATAGATGGTTTGTACCAGGGGAAACCACCTGGGATTTTAATGCAGAATGTAATAATTTAATTTGAAGCCAAAGGCAATTCCATGATTCCAAATGCAGTCTGCATTATTGCAAAAGGTACAGACAGTGCTGACGATTTCCAGCCACGGGAGGGAAGAAATGTTCTTACTTCAGTTCAATGTATTCTGGTGCAGTAAATATGAGATCACACACCTTGCTTGAGTGTTCATGGGAGAGATTATGGTAGACACTGGGACTGTAGGAAATTTTAACTAGCTTATTTGTTTGTTAGAATTAACCCAATCTAATATTTGCATAAAAAAGCACTGCTAAATTCACAGAGGAAATACTAAAATGGATACTAAATCTGCTTAATTTCTTTTTAGACATCTATACCAGCTCTGCAGGAATATATAAACAGTGCGTCAGGACATGCAAAAAATATGAAAACAATTTTTTGTGGCTGTAGAAATATGGTCTCTAAAAGGTATTTATCAGTGGCACAAGTATATTTAGCCTTGGGACACTGAAAGACCAAAAAAAAAGAAAAAAACTAAAATTCTCTTGAAAGGAGAAAGCTTACACCACAACTATCAATACCCAGCTCTGTAGGTTTGTGCCTTTTCCAAGCACATCCTTCCACTGACAGGAACATTTCTTTTTTAAAAAAAAACTTCTTTCAAGAGTTTTATACTTAGATATAAAAATGTATATAAGAAGTATTCCCTGAAAGAGCTAGGCATAAAAGACACAAACATTTCAAGGGATCCACTAAAAAAAAAAAAAAAAAAGAAAAAAAAAAAAAAAGATTTTTCATACAGCTGTATGATCAAAAAATACCTACTCAAAATAGGTACTTTTACCTTCTTGGATTTTTTTAAGAATATATTTATTTTACCTCCTGGTCATCTGTATTACTTGAGCACCGCAGAAGCGTAGCCCACCCTTTTGGATGGAGCTGCAGCGATGTGATGCAATTTCCACGGTCTCTTTCCCCAGGAACTTCTGGTGTTAAAACCTCTAGACTATTTCTAGGTGATCCACCTAGGAATGGAAGTGAACGTTACGTCTAACGCACTCTGCAGATTTATTTTTACCTCTTCATTCAATCTGAAACTACTCAAACATGTGAAGCTTAACAGTTTTTGCTACCAGTTAGATACATTACCTTTTTGAAACTATAAAACAAACAAGAGGTCACAGTGACAAATGTTGTTAATACCAAGGGCTTGGTCTTGATTCCAAACAGCCTTTTCAGAAAACAATCGCCTGCAAAGGCCAACTCATCTCATATCATGAACTAAGTCAGGGAAAAGTATTCACACAATTTTTTCCACTATTAACAAGGAAATTTAAATGAAGTTTGAAGAGTTCTTCTAAGGAGTTACTAGCTATCAAACATGC
This sequence comes from Nothura maculosa, assembly GCA_032353885.1. Lineage (NCBI taxonomy): Eukaryota > Metazoa > Chordata > Aves > Tinamiformes > Tinamidae > Nothura > Nothura maculosa. The sequence continues at coordinate 85,375 of JAUBOD010000271.1, read as the reverse complement.
ATGATGTCCTTTCCAGACTCTGCTAAATCTACTCAGCTGTTTTGCAGCTTGCTTCCCTTCTACACTAACCCACAAAGAGTGTTTTGCTGATAAATTGTGTTCTGGGATCCAGAAAATCCTTCTTCTTTTTCAGCAATAATTATCTTAAAGTATTAAGTATTTAAAGCTTGATGCTCTCCTTATTTTAAGGGGGCAAATTGAATTGCACAAATACTTGCTTCTTTGCCCAAGTTCATGCAGACTCTCTCTGAAGGGTTTTCCAAGACCAGATCCAGCCTGGGAAACACAGTCTCATGGTGTTTTATAGTTTGTACTTCGCTAGGATTTGATTTGTAAATCATAACTTCAAAAAATAATTCTGCTAAGTCTTAAGAACCCAACCAATACACCTCTTTTGCCATGCTAGCGACTGGGTATGGAGAAACAACCGAATATAGCAGTAAGATAAACATTTACGAGGGCTAAGTTCTGCTCGTTTAAAATAATTTTTAAAGAGGATGCATGTGAAATTCGCTGAAGAATAAAGACAGTACACTTGCATTACAAGGATAACGCCCTAATACAAGTTAAATATATTTTTGCCTTTTTTTCCCCACATTACTTGGGTAAAAAAAAAAAAAAAAAAAAAAAAACACCCAAATTAGATCTCCAGCCTTTACTGTGACAATGCTATTTACAATTTTTTTAAGAACTAAAGCAACACATTCTACAATGGAAGGAGACAAAACCGCAGTTTTCCACGCAGTTTCTGCGTCCCGACTCACCTTCTCGCTGCGACGGTCGTGACGTGTGTTTCTCAAACAGCGCTCCCGAGTCGTTCTGCTGACAGGGTGAACCAGCAGCTCGAGAGCCCGACGAGCCTGTGGACGCTGTATCTGAAAGAGCATCAGCCACAAGAATACAACAGTAGGAACTGCCTTTTGGGTCATATTTCTCTCTCACTTACTGTTAAAGAACACCTCTTCCTAAAGAGGAAGGGCAAGTAAAGCCTTGGGAAGTGGGGAGGAGAGGGGCATAACTTCTCAAGAAAACGGTTTTCCAAAAGTTGCAGATCTCTCCATTTGCAATGTGAAGTACGTTATGTTTTTGCCTCACACAAACTCCAGCATAAGAGGCTTTTGCAAGCAAGAGGTGAATTCTATTCATTCCTCCTTATGCACTGTCACTGCAGCATGAATTTCTCCCCGGCCCACTCTTGTCAGGCACCCAAAATGGCAATTCCTGACGACTGCCTCTCTTTTGTTGACTCTGCTACACAGCAGGAGGACACAAGAATAAAGACTTTAGTGCACATGATTCTGCCAGGCTTGCCACAGGAGTAGTTACAGCAGCACACAGGAGCAGTTGGTACTGGCTGGAGGGCTCACACACCCAACTCATTTTTCTTTTACTACAGGTCCAAGGGCTGGACAGGTTAAAATAGACATTACCAGCCTGAGTCAACAGACCAGCACAGTCCCAACCTTCTGTATTACTGAGGTCTTGGTATCAGGAATCACCTTGGACACTCTACTCATGGACAAGGAAAGTGTCATGCAGGATGCGTGCAACCCTTGAACAAACAGCTACTCGAGCTCCCCTTCAAAGCCTGGCTCCACCTCCAGCTTCTCCTGCTAGCTGGGAGCATCACACGAACCATCTCCAAGGCAGAAGGCAGCGAGAGGCTCTCACAAGCACCCACCTGAATTTGATGTACTTCTCCTAGCTCTTAAAATTGGGTAGCTGCCAACCTCTAATGATTTGTTCAAATCAAGATCATGCAAAATCAGAAGATAGCCAGAGGAAGTAGAGATCAACATCTTGGAACAGTCTGGTGTCAGCCTCATTCTCATAAGAAAACGGGTGTGAAAAAACTTCTTGTGAGGACACCCATCTTCTGTGCACCTGGATCGGACAGAAAAAAAACAATGATGCTGAGCATCCTGGCCCACAAGCTTGGTTTAGACATTACTTTTATCCTACTTAAATCAGATTCTAATGACACATCAGATACAGCATTTTCATACTGCCATGACAATGAAGATGGCACATTTTCATAAAAAAACAAATTTTGGAATCTCAGCAAATAAGTCGTCTTTCTACCTGCTAAACAACTTCTTTATCAAGGCAATATAAACTTCCTTAAAAAGGCTTATAAATTGTCACATTTAAAAAGCACATGACATCCTTCACTGAATAGCATTTCCATCCCACGTAAGAGGATCCTACCTTTGCCCGTTCCAGAAACGCAACAGTTCACACACACAGACACACACATGTACCTGTTTGTGTCCCAAATGATCACATTTCCATCAAACCCTGATGTTACTAGCAGCCTTGTATTGGTGTCATACTCGATGTTCTTAACCCAGCTGGTGTGACCATGTAAAGTGCATACTTTTGTATTCAGCTTTCTTAAATCCCAAAGTGCTATTGTAGTGTCATCAGAACAAGTTGCAAACAGTCGATTATCTAGAAACCTGCAGATTGGACACAAATATAGGTTAGTACCTCCTCCAATTTAAATGTTTATAAACATTTACTTTAACTTAAGACTTAAGGTAACTTTGAGAAAGAAAGAGGAAGGGAGGGAGGGAGGGAGAAGGAAACACATACCAAATGATTTATAACACAATGCTATGTTTGTTGAGAAAGCTTACAGCTGCATTAAAATACATACATAAATAAACCACAAAACAATTAAGGTTGGAAGGGATCTCTATAGATCCAGTCCAAGGCCCTGCTCAAGCAGGATGATTTACAGCAGGTTGCCCAGGGTCCTGTGCAAGCAGGTTTTGAGTATCCCTAAAGAAGGAGACTCCATGGGCTCTTTGGACAGGCTGCTCTGATGCTCTGTCACCCTCACAGTGAAGATGCTTTTTCTCAAATTCAGGTGGAACTTCCTGTGCTTCAGCTTATGCCCATTGCCTCTTGTCTCAAGATATGTCATTGCTCCACATCCCAGCATTTCTGGGAATGAGGAACCAGTCCTCCAGAACCACAGCCGAGGATTTATTTTTCCTTTAAAACAGAGATTTTCCTTTTAAATAAAGTCGGATAAGCGGTCAAGAGGTTGTCCCCATGGTAACTAAAGCAGTTCCCTAAATTAACATTATTCGGTTTAAATTAATCAATTTAAATTCACCATGTCTGGATGAAGCGCAACCAACTTTGATCAGTTTATAGATCACTTATTGGCAAGATATTGCCACTGACTGGTCTGGCAGCCCCTGCAATGGCGATCTGACATCCTAGATACAAATTATCTCTTTTGTGTTTCCCACTTTTGCACTATCCCTTTATTTCTCTGGTTCAGGAGCATCAAAAGATACCGCAACCCTAACTTTCATTTCAGATTAAATAAGAGTCTAATGGCTCTTGATAAATTAAACCACAGTTTACTCTTTGTTTCTATCCACCCCCATTCTTCCCATGCCATTCTTTAAGTCTTCATCTTTTTCCCATGGCACACATAACCTCCCTACATTCAAATTAGATCTTTTCAGAAAACGTTGCTTTTGTTGACACCTCGTTGAAGTTTTTAAACACTGCTGTTCCGCACTGCACACGTCTTGTCCAGTCACACAAAAATTAGGAGAAAATATGACTTACCTGATATTATTCACACAGTCCTCATGAGCTTCAGAGAGAGTTTTAATATGCTTTGAAGATATCGGGTCAAAAAGCAGGACTTCAGTTTGTTCACAAGCAACAGTCAGGACTGACCTGCAAAATAAAGCAGAAACGAAGCATTTCCATTTAGCAAAACACAGTATTGATGCCTGCCTTGCTAATTCCCATCCCTAACCTCGTGAAAATACCACTTAGGCTGTAAGTTACTTAGTGTTTTGTTTGGCATTCTCGGTGCACAGAGCCTGCTACAGCATTTATGTGTTTTTAATTGCCTTTTTCTGGATTCTGTCTTTTAATTACTCTCTAATTCAAATAAAAAAAAATTAAAAAAAAAGGAAAAGTGGGTGAAATTATCTGAGAATAACCCACAATCCCAAGCAGAAGCACACTCAGACTGCACATCCAGGAGTGCAGAGGCTTGGGAAGTTTTACACCAAACTGGCCACTTCACAACATTCCTGGCTAAGACCAGAAGATGTTTAGATGTAGAAGTTATTTTTCTAAAGAATAACAGGAACTCTTGGCAGATGTTGCTTGTTATCAACTACACAGAAAACCAAATTCTGTGACAAAGCTATCTTGTTTTGTAAACGCTGCAGTAACACTCAGGACCAACCACAGGCTAAATCTGACAGGAGCAGAGACCCAAGCGGGCAGGGTGGCTACTTGTTACCCATGCTTTTCTAGAGTGATTTGGCAACAGTTACCAAAACAAGCCCAGAGCAGGACTGATATCTCGCTACACCATTAACTCCTTTGCAAACAGGAGATGTTACTCTTCATTCCAAGCAGCTCCTTTTCTTTCCCACACAAAGACAAGAGCCCAGGATCTCAAAACATCAACAACCACCGCAGACTCCTCACAGGAGAGGACAGCGGGCTGTGGAGCAGCGTTTCCCACGGGAAGGGCAGGTGCAGCTGCCAATGCCCGAGAGCTCCCGTCCCAGCCTCGGCCCTAGGAGGGCCAGCTCCAGGCCCAGCCTCGAGGAGGCTGCAGGAGCTACAGGAGGTGCAGGGAACAAGGGACACCGTAGAGCTGATCAGGGAACAAGGGACACCACACAGCCGATCACTGGCTGTGGAGCAGGAGGCTACAAAGTAGCCAAGGTCAAACCCAGCTGTGGCCAACACGGACCCGAGCCGGCCCGCGGCTGCTCTGGCTCCGCACTAACCGACAGGACAGGGGGACGAGTGCAGGTCACTGCTCTCATCCCGTCTCCACCCTGGCCGTGTCCCCGCGTTCCCGTCCCGAGGCTCCCTCGCGGAAGGAGCGGCTCCGGCACTCGCTGTGTCCCTGCACGGCGCTGGGCGCAGCACACCGGGCTCGGGGCGCCGGGAAGGCTCTGCCTTGGCCCCAGGGGACACGGGAGCGCAGCGGGCGCAGCGAGCGGCACCGCGGCGCACACGGGGCCCTGGCGGGAGCTTCCTTGGGCGCAAAGGCACCAGGAGTGGTGCCGGCCCGGGTGACCGCAGTGCGGCCCTCCCGGCCCCGCGGCTCCCGGCCCGGTGCCGCCGCTGCCGGTGCCGCCGCTCGGGGCCCTCCTTACCCGTCGGGCGAGTACTCGAGGTTGAAGACGGCGCCGTGCGTGCGCGTGCTGAGGTGCACGGAGTCGGCGGGCTGGATGGAGCTGTAGAGGCCGGTCATGGCGCGGAACGTGTCTCGCGCCGGCTCCACGGCGCCGCGCCGGCCCACGCAGCGCGCGCGCACCCAGCGGAACAGGCCCCCGCCGCCGCCCTCGGCCC
>JAUBOD010000271.1:54615-72277 GCA_032353885.1 Nothura maculosa | reverse complement strand
GACGAGCGGCCCGCGGCAACGGCGGGAAACGGGGCTGCGGAAACGGGGGTAACGGGCACGGAGCTGCGGAAACGGCAGGGAACGGGCACGGGGCTGCGGAAACGGGGAGAGCAGGGGGACGGAGGGAAAGGGCATGGAGCTGGGGAAAGAGGGAGCTGGAGCACAGGAACAGCTGGGGAAATGAGGGGACCTGGAGCCCCAGAGAAAGAGCTGGGGAAATGAGGGGAGCTGGAGCGTGCTCAGCCCTGGGAATGCTGATGTGGGGGAAAAGGGAAGGCTCTTGCTGTGTGCAAGGGCTCGCCTTGGTCACACACTCTGACGGGGTGCTGAAGTGTCCAGCACAAGCACCTGAGGACACATGTGCCGTGGGGGGCAAGTGCTGGCTCCAGGATCCAGCTGAGCTTCACCTGTGAGATTGCCCATTTCTTTGCAATGCCATGAAGAATAAAGCCCGGCTGAGCGAGCTGTGAGTCTCTATGTTGGGGATGTTGTCACGGAGTGCAGGACATCCTCCATGCTGAAGGTTCTTGGAGAGCTTCTGCAAGCTCCTCCTTGTGCCTGCAGCCAATGCTGTTGCGAGTCGAGGTGAGGACTGCAGCCTCCGAGGCAGGAGATGCCCCAGGGTAGCACAGGGAATGCAGGCAGCCGAGCAGCATGGAGGAAATGGAAGTGACAACAGGATGATTTGGGCTCATGCATGTAGCACCAAGCTCGCTTGTGCTCAAGGCTGTGTGGGACAAGGGCCAATTGCGGACAGTGTGAAAGGCTTTGCTCCCTCTTTGAAAGGAGGAGGCCAGGCAGGCTCCTCCGTTTTCTGCCTCAGTATCTTTGTCTCTCTTGAAGAACAAGCTGGGGCTGTGATGGCCAATTGCACACCCTTTGGTATGCAGGAAAGTCCATATATCTCCATGGCAAACTAATTCACCTTGTACTTAAGTGTGTATGCTGCACTGGTTACAGACCCCACTGGGATGCAGAGAGGGAGAAAATCCAGGTGTGTGTCCTGCTCCCCTCACAGCCTTGCAATGTGGCATAGAAGGATGCAGAGGCTTCTGAAAGTCTCTTCTGCCCTGTAGCCCCAATTCACTGGGTGGAAACATGATGGAGCCAGCTCAGGGCTTCTGCACACAGCATTATCAGAGCCCCCTTGCTGCACCAGGCAGGGATCTTCAGCCGTGACAGGGCAGGTCTGTAGCTGAAAACAGATTGCTAAAGGAAATGGGCTGTAATTTAAGATACTCTCCATGGGAGAGCTCAGCGACCAGGCTGGCTCTGCCCCATAGCTGCAGCAGAGAGTCTCTGTAACCACAGAACAGGAGAGACGATGAGCTACATGAAGGCAAGGCAGGTTTCTGCATTAACCAGTGCAATGGGATACAGCACAAGTCTGCTGTATCCCATTGATTGGAATTGAGTAAGTAACTACAGTTCTGCCTTGTGTTGCCTGTGAAGAAGAATAACTGTCGATTGCAGTTATCGTGTCCCATCCACCCTGGTGCTGCTTTGATTTCCGAGACCCCGTCTTCTACGTGAGTCCATTCTGCTGTCTAACCACCAGATAACTCACTTCCACGTACAGGTACATTCTTCCACAATGGGAATAACTGAATGGAGCAATGGAAAATATTTTCCTAAAATACTCTAACTGAAGAACCATTCTCATCACAGTTGCGTCTTTTCCAGTCAAAGGAAGAATCTGCCCAGAGCAGTGTTTTTCAGGTGCTCTGGAAATGCCTACAAGTTCTGTAACATTATATGGGAAGCTGGAGTCCACACTGGTTCCCACAGTGGTCTTTGAAAGCCATCAGATACTCTTGCATATAGATGGCATACTTTTGAAGCAAGTGAAGAGCTTAACGTTGGTGAAAAGGCAGGCAAATGCAAAAGCTGCCTGTGCTAGGCTGCAATTCCAGATTACCTGAGCCAGGCTAAACATAGCAAATACAGAGACTGCGGCCAGGGTCAGCCAAGAGATCAGATGGCCAGGGACATAGCAGTCCATCAGAGGGTTGGGTACAGGGCCAGGCCTGGCCACCGCTGCTAGACAGTTGTAGTGTAGCTCAGGTGGAGGCCAAAAGCTCTAACCACAGCATGGAAGCAGCTCCAAAGGGAAGGCGTAGGTCCTTGCTGAAACAGCGTGAGGAGATGTATGCAGAGCTCTGAAACAGCACACCAGATGATGCGAGATCGCCACCATCCTGGTACAGGGAGATAGGCTTCAAAAGGTCCTTGGGAAAACATCCATGCACAAAAAACTCTACAGGTACAACGGCATATGCGGGATGACTGTCAACCATCACAGGTTTCCACGCTTCCTTTCCAGACAGATGGACTGCTCTAATTGTCTGTATCATTTCTGTATCACTGCAATGGACACAAGTTGAAACATAGGAGTTCCATCCCCGGCACAGGCTGCCCAGGGAGGCTATGGAGTCTCCTTCTCTAGAGCAACCCGCCTGGATGCGACCAGGTACGCCATGCTCTGGGTGTCCCTGCTGGAGTAGGAGGCCGTACTGGATGGTCTCTAGAGGTCCCTTATAACCTTAATGATTCTGTGATTTCTAGCACGGGATATAGTTGGACAGTTTAATGCTTTGAGCCACGTCATTCCATGCTTTTTTTTATCAGTCTCTAACACACTGCTTTTCACTGACAGCAATGGCTCAGTTTTGTTGTCCAAAGTGATTTTTTCACCTGGTGTGTAGTAAGCCAATAATCATACACACAGGAGAGAGATTTGCTTGTTTACTTTGGAGTTGGGCAAGGCCAGGTGCTTGGTGGCTTCCCTAAAAGCAAGCACAAACTCCTAACTTCCCAAAACTGTGTTTACACACTTGCAGTTGGTTTACACACTGATTGGTTAGTGCTGTTTCACATAATTATAATTTTGCTTACTCATTGTGCCCACCATTTCTCATGCTCAGGGGAGGGGTTTTTGCCTGGGTGAGAGTCTTTCTCATCAATGGGTAAAAGAGTAATTTTTAGTATTATAATTGATACTGATTTTTAATTATTCTAATGAAGGCAGCTGACTTAGAGATGCATAGACTCTCAATTTTCTTGTCAAGTTTGCAAGGTGTTAAAAACATTTTGATTTTAATGAGCAGTTTCAAGTTGTCCTTGGCTCCAAAACGCTGCCTGCTCACCGTCTGCTCTACCAGTACCACTAACTACTTATACTGCTGATATCCCAACTTGGTCTACCAAGACACATCTGTTGACCTCATTTACTTACAACGTGAAGCAATCTACCACATAATTCATCCTAATTCCATGAATGGTTTGGCCTCAATTTTCCAAGGACAGGTTCTCCACCAGCCTGGCTTCAGAGCCTATAAGTATTTCAGAGGATTCCTGGGGGGAACTTGCACCCTTTCCTAGGGAGCTCAGGAAGGGTCTGTGTTAGGGATTTTCCCCATCCTAACTTCCTCCAGGCTCCTCCCTGCAAATACTGCGTTGGAACATGCGCTCCTAGGCACCCAAGACACAGACACTTTCCACAGCAGGAGTCTTGCTTGCTCATTACAGAGATGCGCTAGAAAGCTGAACTGTTATTTGGTGATCACTTCGTTTTATCTCAATGAAGGGAAAAAAAAAAAAAAAACCAGTTTTGTTTGTTTGTTTTCGTTTTCCTCCATGTCGTGGCCAGTGGGCAGGAGGCCCCGCGGCCGCAGCGCGGCCTGACCCGCTCCCGGCCCCGGCTCCAGCCCCGGCCCGGCTCCGGCCCCGGTCCCGCTCCCGGCCCCGGTCCCGCTCCCGGCTCCGGCCTGGGCCGCGCGGGGTTCCCGCGGAGCCGCATGGAGCCGCGTGGAGCCTCAGGGAGCGGAGCGGAGCCTCCGCGGGCCCGCTCTTCACCCCGCCTTCCCCGGCACCATTTCCCGGCTCGCCCGCTTGGCGGAGCTCGCTGCCATTCCCGAGACAGGGAAGGATCGTAAAAACAGCTCTCCCTGCGCCTGACTGCTAAAATTATTTATTTATTTATTTTATTTATTTATTTCCGAGGCGCGGAATGGCGGGCGGCGAGGCGGCGGACGGCGCCTGCGAGGCCTTGCGCCTCCTGCAGATCGACGTGGGCGCCGGCTCGGCCGAGCCGCGGGCGGCCGCGGCGGGGACCGCCTCGGTAGGGCCGGGATCGGGGCTGGAGCCGGGACCAGGATCGGGACCGGGGCCGGGGCTGGGCTCGTGGGGACGAGGCCGGCCTCCTGGCCGCGCTGCTCGCCGCTTTCCCGGGATTCGCCTCCCTCCTGGCCCCTGCTGCCGGGCTCCGGAGGCCAGGCGGCCCCCTTTGCTCTCTCCTGTGTTGACAGAGGAATGTGCTTCGGAAACAGAAGCACTGGGAGAAGGTCCTGGCGGCCAAGAAGAGGAAGAGAGCGCAGGAAAGAGAGAGACGGAAAGCGCGGCGGGCCGAGGGCAGAGGTAGGAGGGAGCCATGCAGCAAGCCCAGATGTTGGGGTCTGGTGAGGGAGGATGGAGCAGAGGGCGCAGGAATCCCTTGTGCGGGGACAGAAGGGGCAGGTTCGGCAGGGCCTCCAGCACGAGTGTGGGCTGCTTTTCCCCGGCTCTGCATTGCAGGCGCTGCAGGAGAGCCTAGCAGGGGAGTTCCCACAGCCGTGGTCGAGGAGCGCCTTCTGGCAGCCAAGGAGGCCGGTCCTCGGCTCTGCGTGGACCTCAGCGTGGCTGACCGCATGACCAAGAAGGTAAAAGGGCTCTGCTGACCACCCCCTGCATGTACAGTCTTGCTGCTGCCCGCAAGTGCAGACCAGCTCTGTGACCATGAGACTCAGGGGCACCGAGGACTTCCTGTTGTGGGTTTAGGGGCCTGCTTTGTTTTAAATATACTATGTAGGGTTAAGAAGCCATGCGTCAAAGTTAGACATGGGACGTAGGTGGCTGTGCGTGGTCACAGAAACAGGCAGAGCACATAGAGCAGCCCTCCCGAGTTAGGTTTGTGGGACGCCGTGAGGGTTTGCCTGTCCCTTGGCCACATGGGCCACGTGCTGCTATCAGCTCTTGAGTTTCTCTCGTTGGGTTGCCACATTCCACGATAGCATGGCTTTCCCTGAAAGTGATGGTTTAGCTGTGGACATGCCGTGAAACTGCTGCTTCTTTCTTGGGAGGAAACGAGCCGCCTTGCTGCGCAGATCAGGAGACTCTATGGCGCCAACAGGAGAGCAGAAAAGCCATTCTGGCTCTGCCTGACTGGGTTTGTGGAGGGCTCTTCCATCTACAAGGAGTGCTGCCGCATGAACGACGGCTTCTGCAATTATTTGGTAAGGTTTCCGACCCCAGTATTGCCAAGGCCTAGGAGGAATGGCTTCCCTCTGGCAGTGACTCTGTCCTGTGCCTTGTAGCAACCTTGATCTGCAGTGCGGGCCTCAGTGCTGATCTGGGACATTCTGGTATCTAGCCTGCCATTGGAATTAGGCCAGATGGCAGGTTCTAGTTCTAGCAGCAAGCTCAGCCGTGAGTGTAAGAGCTGCACATGGGGTAGAGGTGCGGTTTGTGGGCAGTAGTTAAGGGCAGATCATCTCGCTTTGTGGGGAGAAGATGAGAACTGGCTGGGAGAAGTGGTTGTAAATGTGCCAGAGCTTCAGGGCTGGAGCTTGTGGTCCCTCCTGCCTGCAGAATTCCTCCCAGATGCTGCTTCCATAAAGGGATATGTGGACCTGGTGTAGGTAGGCACAACAGACCACACAGTTTTGGGGGAAGGTCATATATTCCTGTCCTTGAGTTTTATATTGAGCTTAGTGGGCCTCCAGTATGTAGTCTGCACATAGGAGTTATGTCAGTGACAGTCTTCTGCAGACACATGAGACTGCAAGTGAAAAGAGTCAGGGAAGGCAACCAAATGAAATAGTGATTACCTTTTTTTGACTTGTGCAAAAACCAAAGGTGGTGGCACCAGTTCCAATGAACTTCTGTGTCTAAGGTTGGATTCTGCTTCAGGCAGATGGACTTGGAGCTAATGGGTTTCTTTCCTCTCCATCTTGCATTTTTTTTCAGATGGATACAACTCACGAAAGTTACATTGACCTGTTTCCTGTAGATGACATTGTTTATCTCACTCCTGACTCCGAGAATGGTAAATATGTTGCTTGAGGCATAGCGCACTATGGTAAAAGACTGAATTCCAACGAGTTAGAAATTATTTTTAAGTCTATATCATACCTCTGGTGATTCATTTCTAAGCATTTGGTGTCTCAGATTACATGGGTTAATACTGATGGAACTCACCACTCATCTGGTGGTCAGTTTACACTGATCTTAAACTGCCTTGGCAGGAAGTAAGATTTTGAGTCAGGGTTGTGTGTGATTTGCAGCTAATTTAATTTGAAACCTATTTATACAGCCCTGCAGTTTGTTGTGGGGATAGAGTGGATGTGCTGTGACATTTGAGTTTTGGTGGAAATTTACATTATTCTCTGAAAAAGTGCAGCAGTTTAACATCTACTTTATTGCTTAATCTGTGGTATTTATTCTCCTCTTCCTTATGTTCTCCTCTTCCTTCATTTCTAACTGGTAACATGCTTCTGCAGACACAGATTCATTTCTCATTTCATGGGAAAAGTCTAGCTCTGCTAAGGAGGGTGAAGGGTCAAGGGAAGGTTTTGGTGGGTGACGATGATGTGATCAGAGGAGAGGCATCTGCAAAGAAGTCTCTGCAGAGATTGGACTAACCAGATAATCCATGTATCAGAACAAGAAACAGTGAAAAAATGACAGCTGTGAGGCCTAGAGAAGTGCACTGTGTTCCTTCAGCCTACATCCCATAACCCCCTCCCAGGCTGCCCACAGGCTCAGACAGACAGTTCTGCCTTCAAGGTCTTGGCCTACTTTATATTCAGAAGGTCTTGAGCAGGGGGTGACTTTGGCCACCGCTGGCCCAAAGTTGGCCATGTGTCCATGGCCTCGCATGGAGAAGGTGCAAAGCGAGGTTTTGCAGAGGCATGTTGATGAGCGTGTGCTTATTTCCTTTCTAGTCCTTGAAGACATTGATCCAAAAAAAGTGTATATCCTTGGAGGGCTGGTGGATGAAAGTATTCATAAGGTGGGTAATGCAGGTGCTGCCTGTTGTGCTTTCAGTGAGAGATCAGATACTGCTGTGGTAGCATCCTGTGCTTGTGCTGCCTTGATCTGATAAACTTTTACTGTGCCATCAGTCATTCTTTTTGCACGACCACAAAGTCCTGCCTGGATTTAGGACCAGGGTGAAAGAGCAGTCTAGATGAGATGAACCCCTGGATCCCTGTTTTAAAGCTGTTTATATGCAAGACAGAGTATTTGCTGTAGAGCTGTATGTCTTTGCACACTAAGTGCTTTGTTCTTGTTTCTGTTACAGAAACTGACCTTGCAGAGGGCTCAAGATCAGTCTTTGCAAACAGCCCGCCTCCCAATTCGTGAGTACATGGTGAAAACCACGAACAGCAAGAACTACCACTCAGAGACGCTTGCAGTCAATCAAGGTGAGAGGCTGTGCCATGTCCTGCCACTTGTATGGGTTTCATGTGTGTGGCAGCCACTAGGAGGTTAAGGGGGTGCCTCTGAAGTCATTAAATAGTTTCATGTCCTAAAGGGAGATGCAATGCTGAACTGAATGGTGGTGGAACACATTGTGGTGCAGGGTTTTTTCCTGATAGGCCTTGTCCTTTCTGTCCCTATTTTAATGGTTTATGTGCTGTCTAGTCACATTACTAGACCTGCCCTTGCTTGCCACCTCTGGAACAGTGCAGGTTTGTAGTTTTGCAACATTTTCTACCAGGTGCTGGTGGGAAGCTGAAGTTATGGGCCAGTTCAGGCAAATTCTAACTTCCTTCTGGGGGAGTGTGTCCTTATCTCCCTCACCAAGGACTTGATGAGATAGCTGAATGCTCTGTGTAGCACCAAGCCTAGCTCCTATCCAGCACAGTACATTCAGAAGGAACCCTGATGCGCAGGCACAGCAGTTAAGAGACCCTGGTGGAATCACTGAAGACAGATGATGTGAAAATCCACTATGGGGATGAATACTGTTATCTGCAACACAAACACAACTTGGGAAATAGAGGATAGCTGAAAAGGTGATTGGTGATAACATAGAAGAGCTGTGTTTTCTTGGTTAACACAGCTCTTGCTTTTCCTGGTCAAAACTTTGAAAGTAAGTTGTGCAAATATGTATATCATCTGTTCTCAATCATTTGCTCATCAGATTTTAAATGAAAGAAAATAAATGATATATGCTAACCTTTTGGGGTATCAACTATGGTATTTTCTTGATGTTTTGCAGTCAGTGGAGTATGTATGACAGCTTGGCATTGATTTCAGTATCACAGTCTTGTGTCTCTCTCTGTTATTTACAGTCTTCGATGTCTTATCAACTTACTACAAAACCCGAAGTTGGCCAGCAGCCCTGAAAGCTGGAGTTTCTTCAGGAAAAGGCTATGTGCTCCCAAGTGCAGTGAATTAAGCAAAACTACATGGCAAAATACAAGCAAATTCTTTATTTTCTGACTTTAAGGAGCTATGACAAACAAGGGAAGCAAACTCCATATTTCAAGCGGAGACACCACCATGGATATGTACACAGAAAATAGAAATCAACTAAACTCTGGGACAAGACGCTTATAAAGAGTGAGAAATTACCTCTGCAGGGTTAAAGATGTTAAAGAAAATCATAAACTGATAAGAAAAGTATGTGTCTCATCAAAACAGTCAGTGCAATTGGGAAACATAAGATGGGAAGTGATTCCTAGACTAATGAGGTAACAGTTTCCAGAAGTACTATGTCTCATCTGCCTTAAATCAGCTAAAGGCTCAGAGCCGCAGAATCCCCAAACTGATTTTGTGTATTTTGCATACAAGCTACAATAAATTTTTTACTCTTCAAGATCTCTATTTATACTCTCATAATTATCACTGCATGGTGCCTTGAGAAGTTCACTTGCCCTCATGTTCCTCCTAGAAAGCCAGACAACTATGGTTTGACTGTGCTCTGCCTGAAGAGCATTGACATATTTCAGGACCAAAGCAGTAAGCATTTTGATGTTTCTTCTGCATCTAACTATAAATTTGCCTTCAGCAATTGCTGCAAATAAATAAGTAAATCAAGGTGGGTGTCTAACTAGCGCTGGAAGCAGTTGAAGGTCCTCTGAGATAAATTCCTCTCTTCGTTTCCCTACATGTCTTCATTGCTCTTTGCACTAAAATTCTTTTACAATGCTTTGGATAAAAGACACTAAAAATGTCAGCTATTTATGGGTATACTGAATGTTGCTCCAGCACGTAGACTGAGTTTGTGTACAGTCCCATTGGTTGCAGGTATCTCTTGCTTTACTAGGTCTCACAGGCTCTTCCTGTTTTTACTCCATGTCCCCTGACTGATCAGCTATTGGTTTGTAGTCAGATGCATCACAGCTGTTCTGGTGACAGGGCAAGATCTGCAAGTTGCCTTCATTGTGGTGTTCCTGTTTGAGCAGAGGTTTTGGACTAGATCATCTCCAACTTCAACCATTCTGTGATTCTGTGAGTATAAGAGGCTTTAACTTGCTAATTCAGACCCTGAGTCTGCTGGGCAGCAGCATGCAATTACTCAAACCAGGTAGCAGTGATGAACTGCTCTGAAATCCTGTTTGGGATGTGCAAGCTGAGTGGTACGTTCCCCAGTAGCTGAAAGCATCTTGGCCATCCTGTCCCTATGCAAGCAGACTGCCTTTGGTTATCTCTCTGGGTGTCTGCTGGGCGTGCCAAGATGGATGGCTGCCATGGTTTTGGTGTAGTGCCTCTAAGTGCTGCTGAGTGTGAGAGTGCTTGCTTGGCTGCTGTCTTCTCTCAGGTTTGGTAGGTCCTTTAGAGCTGTCACAGCACCCCAGCCTTCCTTCAGACCAGTTCCTTCCCTCCCAGCAGCGTGTCTGGTGCCTGCCGAAAGGTCTCAGCCTTTCTCTCACAACAAGGCAAAAGTAAGGCTGGCCTCTGTTGGATGTCATAGAACATCTGTTACGGAATATCACGGGCACTTAGGATCTACACGTTGTCCTGCTGCTTTGGAAGGAGTGGGGTGTTTTGTGGAGCTGGCCACAAAACTGGAGTAGGAGGTGCTGCCGACACATCTCAAAGAATCTCACATCTCTCACACACACAAGGGCTTGAGCTAAACACCAAAAGTTGAGTACCTGCCTCTGCCCTCTTTAGCGCTGGAAAGCTGAGGAAATGCCTCCAGTGATGGAAGTCATGCTGATCCCACTAAAGATGCACAGCTGGAAGACATTTAAAGGCAAACAGCTCACATTTAGCTGGACATATAGAACATAAGAGGACAAGAACAATTAGTAAGAAGCCTGGGAAAAGGCTTGTTTTCTCCTAGCCTGGTAGGTGTAAAGGGTCATTTGTTCTCTAGCAACTGTGAAGGCAATACTTCAGTGTTTTGGATCACTTCTTCCTTTTTTTTTGAAGATTAGGATCATCCACTGGTAACTAGAGATTTAAATTGAGACTTTTTTAAGCATTAGCAGAAGGCACATATTGTTACGGATAACCCTCTTTTTCTTGCCTTGCAAGAAGCAGCAATTAAATACTGAATATACAGAATAGATTATTTACAGAGTGTCTTTCTTTTTTTTTGCTACAATTCCTGACACTTCCTTAACCACAGATGGTGGGTAAAGCAGTCTGGGTCCTCTTGCATCAGATCAGGGCCAGGCAGGAGTGACCTCACTCACATGAAGAGTCTGCCTGCTCTCCTGTATGCTTGGATAGTCAGTAAGAAGTGACAGGAAAGACAGGCCACCTGCAAAGGGCTCCTGTCTTTCTCCACAAATGACAAAAGGAGGCTAAAGCAGCACCCTGAGACTAGCTATCTGCAAGGTGTTCAGGATATGAAGGACAAGCACCTGACAAGATACATGGGCCCGAGCCCCTGAAGCACTCTGTGAGTTTGCAAAATAGCCTGAGATTGTCTTTGCAGAATCTAAAAAACCTTGTTTGGATGGGGATGGGCCTTTCCCCAGGACTACCCTTGGACTGGGCTGCTCTTCACTGGGGTGAGCAGGGAAGCATGGACAAACCAACCCATGACCATTCTTTGAGATGAATAAATACCCTGGTGACAGACAGCAGGAAATATGGCCAGGCTTCTTCCCAATCAGTACCTCTGTACGTCCAAAGAAACCTCGTCACAAAGAGGAGGGCATCCTGAACTGCTCCATGAGACAAAACACTGCAGATGTAAGGGCTGTGTGCTGGGAGGCGAGGAGGTTGGCACTCACAGCCTGGCAGCCCTGCTTGAGCACCTGGTGAACAAGCTGAACCAAGTGCTGGTAGGTGTCTACCACCGCTGTGAGTATGGCCACAAGCTCGCTTTGCCTCTGCATGCACAGCTGGCAGTGTGTCACCTGGAAGCAGGCCACTGTCACCCGCATCAAGTCATCAAACGTCACTCTCAATGCATCCTGCAGCTCCTTGAGGGGCTGCTCTGTTTTCAGGAGTTTCTGGCAATTGGATAGCAGGTCCTGGGAGGCTGATCCAAGCGTGTCTTTGCTCTCAGAGCTGTGGTCTGCACATTTGTCTTGCAGGTGTGTTGTTCGGTTGCCAGAGAGCTTTCCCACAACCTCCTGAAGTTCTGCAATGTAGGTTAGGAAGCAGGAGAAATCTGTGAGAAGCTCAGAGGAAAAGCTCATCTGTGCTTGTGCCTTCAACTTGGCTAGGGCTTGGATGTGAGAGTCCGGCCATGCCTTGTCTCTAGCAGTAACATCTGGATGACTGTCCACAGGGGTGCCACGAAGAGGGTGGATGGTGGCTGGTGGGGTGGTGAGGGGACCTAGAGACAGGCCGTGTGTAAGGACAGTGTTTTCATGTTCCCCCTCTTTTTCAGGCCAATGGAAGCAGCTAACATAGGACAACTGACAGCTGCACTTGTCCATCTCAAGCTGTGGTGGAAATGTGTTCTTCATGGTGGAATGCCCCAGAGATCTGGCCGTGATGTGGCTGGGAGGTGTCTGCTCGTCCTTCTTGTCATTAAAGCAAAGGAAATTTGAAGCCCTGTGGTCTCCTGTAGTCTTCCCCAGAGAGCCCAAAGGAACTGGACCTGAGGGAAAGGGAAGCCCTTGGGATGGAACTAGATGACAGTCTTTCTCAAGTACTGCAGCTTCTTTATGAATAAGAGTATGACTGTGCTCAAACTGCTTGTAATCCACATTTTCTCTATCTTTTCTGAGTGCTTCTTCATCTGCCCCCTGACTGTTCAACTCTTTTTCAAAGGCTGGTCCTGCTGAAGGCGTTTCTGTCTCCTGACTGACAGTATCTCCAGGGTGTCCACTAGTCATGTGAGCTGTCTCTGAAGAGTCCAAAAGTCCCAGTGGGTTGCTCTTCCTTTCCTTAGTTGTTTTTGGTGATGTGAGGTCTGTTCGGACCCCAAATGAGAGGCAGGGGACATGAGTTATAACCCCTGAAGTGCCACTGCAATCTGTTAACAGTTGGGTGACATCTGGAAAGTCCATGTGATTTTTGCTGTGTGCCTTGCCAAAGGCTTCCTCACTTAATGCCTTTCTGTTTTGCACCTGAGACAAACCTATGTCACTCTGTTTTTCAGCAGAGCTGACAAAATCACATTTTCTTTCTTCAGAGGGAGCAGGAACAAGCTCTCCACATGCTTCTTCCCTTGCTGCAGGTCGGAGATTTGACTCCAAGTTCATACCACAGGAAGATGTGCCAGAAGGGCACATCATTTCCTGGCTCCGAAATTCAGCTTCACTGTTGACCTTGCAGTGGTCTTCCATCATTTCAGCTGCCTCTCTACTGGCTTCACAACTTTTCTCACTTTGCCACTCAGTTTTTAACTCACTGTTGGGATCTTTCATAGGACTTCTTTGTTCCCTGGGAAGGTGTTCAGTTTCCTCCTGCAGTTGGAAAGTTGCATGTACAGCACTTGCAGGATTGAAGCCACCATCCACACATCCAGCAGTGTCTAAGTTCTCTTCTCCGTTCTGGTCAACCTGTAGGTGAAGAGCTGAAATGGAAGGAAAAACCAAGCCAGTCACTGATTTTGTTTCCATGGCATCAGGTTCCATTTCCATCAAGTCAGCCGATGGGTTTTTGCTTGCAGTGTCTCTCTGGGCCTCTATATCAGTGTGAGCTCCCACTTCTGTGTTCGTCTTGATGTTCTCTAAGGAAGGTGAATCTGGAGGCTGAGCGGGGAATGATGAGTAAGACCAAGGGCAGCTCTTCGGAGAGTCTGGTGAAGTCAATGGGAAAGTGATCTGCGAGGTATAATCGGTTTTCAGGAAAGATCTCCTCTTCCGCTGGCTCTTTGCATAAGTCACGTCTTTCTCCATCCTGTGTTTTTCCCTTGTCTGTCTTGACATCAGGTTTTCTGCTAAGCTATAACACCTTGGTTTCTTTAGGATGCAGGAGGCATTTTCTATACTGTCCCAAGATGTGAGGCTATGGCCTGCAGGTAAGGACAGAATATGGGGGTAAGGAAGTGGCTAAAAGCAGCAGAACACACAAGCATCTGTGCCTATGGAATAAAGATCTTAACACAAGTCACAATTATGGGCGTACATGTTCAATATCAGCAACCGCTCCAAGTGCAAAAGGAAGGTGTCTTTTATGGTATCATCAGTCATGTGCTTGCGACCATCTATACCAAAAAAGGGGGAGTCTGGACCTGTGACTACAAAGACTATTATGAATCTCCTTGCTTGAATAGCTTACTGGGGTCACTTCATCTGACTGCAGGTACAGCTATAATTTGTAAATTGAAAAAGGTGTTTTCTTTGGGGCAAACTGCAGAAAGCACTGTTTAAGAGGGGAAGATTATTAATCTTGAAAAGAAGCATTAACAGAAATTCCCAGCCTAAACTCTGGGCTTTTCCTCTGGGATCAGTGTTTGAATGTTATGAGAAAATAACCCCTGTAAAACTACAGTTCTGACCCTTATTAAACACCCACTATCAGCTCAGCAAGGAGTAGGATCTGTGTTCAAAGCTCCATTAGAACTCTAGGCAAATCTATGAAAACCTGAAGAGGTGACGGTCCCTCCTGTATGATGGACATCATAAATAATCAGAGGGCTATCCAAGAAAGTGGAAAAGGTGAGGCCAGGAAAACACCTACAGAGGGCCCATGAGGCTTACCTGCTAGAGAGTCTGGAGGGCTCAGTCTATCCGCGGCATCGTAGAACTCCTCCTCGGAACTGGTGTCTCCAAAGCCCGGTGGAGGATCCAGGACGAGGTCGCTCACCTCGGCCATTTGGTCTGATCTGTGGAGTACACCCACCTGGGTAGGCACTTCTTCCCAGGAGCTTCTTCCAGGGCTGTCCCTGATGTTCCTGCCCGCTCTGCCAGCAGGGGATGTGCTGCAGCAAAGGCTGTAATAGCCCATGGCGTTTGTCTCCAGCACAGATGCACCCATGTCCTCTCTTCTCGGCTCAGGGTACCTGTGTTCAGACCCAGGCTCAGCTGCTTCTGGTGCCTGAAGGAAACAGAAGTCTCTGGCTTCTGCCCTGCTGGAGCCCTTTGAAGTATCAATGGGGAAGAAGCTCTTGTCTGGGCTGTTCATCTCATGCAATGTTGGCTTATAGAAATGGAAGAACTCTGGCCTAGAAGAAGAGAAGGCTTCCAGCTCATCTTCCTCCAGTGCATCCATAGAGTCACTTGAGCCACTTGTCTTATATCCTCGGCTCTCAGTGTTGGCTGAATCTGAAGCTTCTGATGTGCTGTCTGTCGCATTGTCAGACTTGTTGATTTGTTCACCCCCTCCTGTTTTGCATTTTAGGCTGTTTCGCCCTAGGCTGTGGAGATCTTCTATCTCCTCCTCCTCACACACATTGTGGGCACTGCCATGTGGAGCAGGCATGTCCAAGCAGTGCTCCGAGGAGGAATCTAGCTCCCAGGAGTCTTCAGAGTCACTGCAGATTCTAGATTCATACCCTGAAATTTAAACACACACGAGCCTGCATTTAACAGAGCAAGGAGGAACAGTCAGACAAACTCAACGCCCAGGGGCCTATGCCCTCATTACTGCTTCATAGCAGTCAAGATGAAGATACGATCTCAAGTGTAGGATCATAACTTGGAAGCTATGGCTTGGTCCTTCCTTCCTGCTTGGTCTAGTTTTACTGCACAGAGAATGTATGTGTAGAGACAATGTTTCTCATGTCCCTCATCACAATACCTTTACATGAGTGGAGATGGAGAGGAACGCCTAGGCCCCAAAGCATTAAAGGGTGAATACTGCATTTACAATCTGCATTGCTGTTTCACAGGTTACCCTAAATCCCTGAGGTCTCCTGATTCTGAACTTAGCATCCAACATCTTCTCTGTCCTGGTCTTAGTAGCATCCAACATCTCCAGTTCTCCTGTGCATTCTATCAGAGATCAGCTCAGAGGTCTCAACAAGAAGTCCTGTCTCCCGAAAATTCTTCCAGGGACTCCCCCTGCACAGAGACAGGGTGAAGCATTCCGAGGCAGCTCAGCTGATCCCAGCAGACCCCTAAAGGATCCAGTCTCTTAACAGAGAAAGCTTAAGAAAAAAAAGTCAGGCGATTATCTAAAGTTTCAGTCTGCAGCAGCTGGTAGGTGGTGGTTATCCTGACTGTGGATAGGACATCGTGAGAGATACCATTGTCTCCTCTCTGGAGAAACCAAGAGAGGGCAGGTGGTTAAAAAAGTTAGAAATGGAGCACAAGGGCTTGATTACTCATCTGCAGTTTCAATGATAGATTCAGCCTTCATTTCTTGTGGAGAAAAAACCAGCATGAGTGGCTTCCCTGATGCTGCCCAAATTGTTTGGGTCTGATGGAAATCTGGGAGGGCACGTACCAAAACGGACGGCCTCATGAGTAAGGACTACTGTAAGGGCTACTCTCACCCGCAGGGCTACTATTCTAGAATACTGGAAGGGAATAGCATATAGATGCCCCCTTGGAAAAAAATACTTTTTTTGTTGTTTTTTACCTTCTTCTTTTGATATACGGTGGAGTTGCTGCTGTTTCTCCCCCCAGGTGAATATGGAGACATTTGCATCCACAAACAGCCTGTAGTAACCACTGATGAGGCATACCAGGTCTTTTGCACTATTTGATTCCAACAGCAGGGTCAGCAGCTTTTGTTGGGCATTGGGAGAGGGAGAAAGAAAAGCACCATAACATTAAAAAAGGCAAACACCATTTGTGCTGCAATCTACAGGAGCGTGCTGTACTGTAAGAAGGCATTGACATTCCCTGTTTCCTATGCTACCCTCTTTGCAGAACATCCTGATTGTGCATGAAGCACAGAGAATGAGTATTTTTTATTTTTGTTACTGTTGCTGCATTTTTGTTTTTTGAAAGGTCTAGTTTATCAAAGACACCAGGAAGAATCACTTTTCTTCCATCATTTTGTGTTTTCCTTAAGTTCTTTCCTTTTGACTCTGTTCTTAGTCTTTACCATTAGGGACACTTTCAGCTATGGTGTTATGTTTCGAAAAAAGCATGGTGAGAATGACACCCCTTGGCCCTTGTTCTCTGGCTGTGACAGATCCATGTGCTGGCCATTGTGAAAGCACCATTACCTTCAGATCCTGCAAGTAGATTTTCACCATGCTCACTTTCTCAGACTCCGCTGTAAGCTCCAGCCTGCTGATGTTTGCAAACTCTGCCAGACTTGAAATGATGTTGAGCTTATTATTGATAATCTGGCTCACCCCATACTTGGCTCCAACCAGCAAGGCAACGTATGATTCTCTGTCCTGGAGCTATAGGGAGAGAGGTTAAATCAAACTCCAGCTGAAATCTCGGCAGGAACTTGTTCATCTGGGTTGTGCTGGCACTTGTCAGCCATCTATTATTGTATGGTATCTTTTAACAGATGTCTGTTATAATTGGAATGGCAATTGGCTGCAAAGCAGAGTTCCTGATTTCTAACAAGTCATTTTTTCTGTGGAGTCTTTCCTCTAACTTAGACACTGCCAGTTTTCCTTTTCCTTCAAGATACAAAGCTCTGGGACAGGCAGGCAGGTAAGAGATGCACCAAGTGGTTAGCAGCATGTTGCTGCTGGAAGTTTTACCTGCTGGGCTGTGCAACATGAGCCTGGCAAGACCTCCTGGAACAGGTCACAGCTTAGTTGTGCTCAGGAACGCAGACTAAAGCGGCTTGCAGAAAAGGTTGCTGCAAATCAAGAGAACTCTAACATGTTCCCTTCAACTCAAAGCAACCCAGGACTGCAACCCCTCTCAGGGCCCAAAGGAACTAGCTCATTGTAAACATTGTCAGATAGACACTGTGTTAAAGAGGAGCCTAGTATGTAGAAAATTTAAGTGAAGAGTGCAGTTTGTTTCCTTTCAGCCAAATTTCCAGACAGAATATTACATCTGGCTTCTTTCTCCCAGTGTATATTGCTTTCTTCTAGCCCAGGAGACACTAATAAAAAGTCTGTGCTGATTGATGTTGGGTGACCACCACAGAGCAAGGCAGACAGAGGATACCTAAGAGGCACGATAGGATAAGTCAGCCTTTTTTCTTTCTTTCTTTCTTTAAGAAAATGCCAACATTTTGTGGCATTTTCTTAAATGCCACACAGAAAATGTGACGTCCCGCAGGGCTCAGTACTGGGCCCAGTGCTGTTCAACTTGTTCATCAACGACCTGGACGAGGGCACGGAGTGCACCCTGAGCAAGTTTGCAGATGACACCAAGCTGGGTGGAGTGGCCGA
>JAUBOD010000271.1:14926-54515 GCA_032353885.1 Nothura maculosa | reverse complement strand
GGTTGTGGAGTCTCCTTCTCTGGAGGTCTCCAAACCCGCCTGGATGCCACCCTGTGCCACCTGCTCTAGGTGTGCCCGCTGGAGCAGGAAGGTTGGACCAGATGATCTCTAGAGATCCCTTCCAACCTTGAACATTCTGGGATTCTGTTATTATAAGAATTAAACAAACTCCCCAATAGCAAAACTGCAAACAGAAATTACTAAAAAAATCCACAGTAAGTAAGGCACTCCTCCCAGCTGCATTGATCATCTCTCTGTACAAAACAACCTGTAATCCCCAGTCTAACATATGATCCAAACAGTGATAGGTAAGAAACCAATATATTCTTACAAAAAGAGCACTGTTTTTTGTTTTGTTTTGTTTATGGTTTATTTGTTTTAACAGAGAGATGCTTAAGCTTACACAAATCACAGAATCACAAAATCAAAGAATGGTTGAGGTTGGAAGGGACCTCTAGAGATCATCTGGCCCAACCTTCCTGCTCCAGCGGGTACCTAGAGCAGGTGGCACAGGGCGGCATCCAGGAGGATTTGGAGACCTCCAGAGAAGGAGACTCCACAACCTCCCTGGGCAGCCTGTTCCACTGCTCTGGCACCTTCACAGTGAAGAAGTTTCTCCTCATATAGAGATGGAACTGCCTGTGTTTCAATTTATACCCATTCCCCCTTGTCCTATCACTCGCCACCACTGAGAAGGATGGCTTGGGTTGGAAATCTGCTCAGATTGAAGCTGGTCCTGGAGCAGCTCTGCCCTTCTGTGCTTCTCTCCTTTTGCCAGCACTACAAAGGGAGGCATTTTGGTCCGAACTGGCTGCTGAGGCTATGTCCATATCTTTTCTCAGTTTTTAAAACACTCTGAGATGTCTGAAGTCCTTTAAAACATACAAAATATGGACAGAATTCACCTGAGAAATAAGATCCTACATATTTTAATTAGAACGTAATTACTAGGTAAGCTGCTATGTTATTTACTTCAGAGGAGCTATGCAGAACTAACCTAGCTGGGAGCATGATCACTACTTACCATGATCTCTCAATATGAAGTACCAGTAGCATGATTGGAGCTTGTCGAAACAGCCTCAGCAGAGCTAATGTTACATTTCCTACAAGCATTACAGCAAAGATGGGAGAGAAGATCTAGCTAAGAATTTGCTAGCTAGATTGCATCAACAATCAATTTAGACAAATATTTAGACATTTATGCTTTACACAGGGTTGGCTTTTGGTCATAAAGTGATCTTTACCCACAGATGAAAAAGGGTTAAAACAGCTTCAAGTGACTAATCTTTCCAGTTACTTTCAAAATACACTGCTGTGAGAGGTGCACAGAACAGATATTAAGATAGCATGCGAAAAGCCAGTAAGATAGAAAAGCAGCACTCATACCATCAGAGTAGCATTAAAGGTCTTCCCACTGTACATCTTCAGGTCTCCCAGTATCTGCAGGTAGCTCAGACGCATTTGGACTGCTGCAAGCATATGCTTAGTTTTGCAAGAGAAGAAAAATCGTTTAGAAACATAGTTTTCACCATGTATGATGTAGGCTAGAAGAATCAGAAAAGGTTGTTTTCATACAGGACCTGAGTCGCTGAGTCCAACCATAAGTCCTTCAACATCATTCAGCTAAACCATGTCCCTAAGGGCCTCATCTAGACATTTCTTGAGCACTGAAAGGGAGGCAGACTCCGCCACTTCCCTGAGAAGCCTCTTCCAACACTTCACCACTCTTTCTCTCTACAAATTCTTCCTGATATCTAACCTGAACTTCCCCTGGTGCAACTTGAGGCCATTTCTTCTTTTCTATTGGTATTTCTCCTGAAGTAGAGATTGACTCCCACCTCACTACCTCCTTTCAGGTAGTTGTAGAAGAGTTTTAGAAAAATTAGGAGAGGAACAGACACAGAAAAGCAAATGATCATGTAGAAATGAGACCCACACAGGAAAGAAACCTTGTCTCTGGACCTGAAATGTGCTTCTGGCACCTTAGGAAGAACCGCAAAGCTATATCCTGTGCATTACCTTCTGCCGAGGATCAAGGAGGACCTGGTTCCGCTTCATGTGGTAGCTGATAGCTCTCTTGATATCTTTGCCTCTCATGTTTCGCAGCAAAGTTGGTGAAATGAAGTTTTCAATGCCCCAGTCCTTCCTGCCAGAAAGATGAGGAAAAGAGTGAAGGCAGCTCGAGCTGTGCCTCTTCTCAATCATGATAAAACTTGGAGAAGATAAGTCTGTCCTGGACAGGGCAGGACGGAGGCACCACCTCTGGCTCGGGGAGAACTGAATACCAGGGCGCAGGTAGATTGTTCTGAAGTACCATGCAACATGACTGTCTTGCAAAAATTCTCTTCTCCTCGCATCTGTTTAAGAGATGGGTATGGAGGATTCTGCAGAATGTCCATTTTCACATGCTCATACGGAAGACAACTTATAACCTCAGTCAGAACAACGCTCCTGTCTGTCTTTGGCATGCAGAGAATAAAATGTGAACATCATGTCAGCACTGCAGCAACAAATAATTGTTACCTAATAAGTGACCCATTTTAAAGCAGCCTTGTTCCTTAGGTCAACTGTGATCTGATAGTATGACATGCAGCACAGTGCATGTGCGGTATATTCTCTTTTTTTTTACTTTATCATTACTTCAATCCCAACAATTGTACTGTAATTAGATATACTGTCCACATTATCCAAGCAGTTGTAAAGGAACGATAGAGATAAGGAGGCTTGTGCAGCTGCTTTACCACAGAATCCCAGAATGGGTGAGGTTGGAAGAGACTCTAAGAGCTCATCTAGTCCAACCCCCTGCTCCAGCAGGGACACCCAAAGCACGGGGCACCCAGTCGCAGCCAGGCAGGTTTGGAAGATCTCTGCAGGAGGAGACTCCACAACCTCTCTGGGCAGCCTGTGCCAGAGCTCCGTCACCCTCACAGGAAAGAAATTCTTCCTTATCCTGAAAGGTCTGGCATGACTAAGAGTCTGTAATCTCTTTGGGTCAAAGAAAATCTCCTCCTCCATGCTGAACATTGGGAAAATGCAGAGCAAATGCCATTTTTGACCCTTTCTTTTGCTTGGCCTAGTTACAATACACTTACTCAATGTATTTCAAGGACATTTTCTGTGGCTGAGCACAAGTGTAGATTCTTTCCTGTATGTGCAGAGCAGCTAGACGTAATGCCACACTGCATTTCATTTCCACAGCAAATCTTTCCTGAAGCACATCACTGCAGCTCTAGAACAGATAAAACAGAGAAAGCACAGCAATAGGAGTGCAAAGAAAATCAAGGTGAGACCTCCAATATGAGTATCACAAGTCAAATAAAGGGTGCCCATTTCTATACCATTGAAATAACAATCATCTTTACAGTCCAAATGTGCAAAGAGGTTTCACTAAGAGTTATATGTAAGTTAAGCCCAAGTAATCCATTCTTAAATGCTCAGCATTTTACATTCAAAACTGGCAGAAAATATGCCTTGCTTTAAAGTGGACATGAGGTCTCGGTTAAGAAGTGGTCTTGAATCAAGGAATGCATTCATGTCACCTGCAGATAAAGATACTCAAAGGCAACTGGGTCTTCCTGAAGGAGGTCTAAGGGATCCTTTGGGATGAAGCAAACTCTGAAGAGGCACCGGCAGTCATGGGATTCTCTTTTTTGGACCACCTGCAATGAACAAACTTAAACGGCATCATATCATAGTAACTGCTGATTTTTTCCCTTTCATAATTGCACACTTTGGCTCTTATCAACTCATATGGACTATTCACAGCTGCTTCTATCTCGCATGGTTGCAGATTAGCAAGCACAAGGGGACATTGCTAAATGCTAATGCTTTTTTGCTGCTGCTGTTTACTTTTTTTTCCAGTATCTCTCTATGATAGAGAGGGAGTCTTTCAACAGTATAAACTTCATTAAATATCCATGAATCCATTAAGTATCCATTGATCTTATGTACTTGTAGTGTAACCATAACAGCGGGTTCAAGGCCCTATAGCCTCTCTGATTTTAACTTCAATCAGAAGATACAGCAGCCCAGAACAGACACTATTAACACCATCATAATATCAATACAATGCTAAGGCCACTACATAGTACGTTAGCACATTTTATTTTAGGCTAAACAGGAACAGGCTCATCAGGAACTAGTCAGAAATTCTTGGACTGTTGTGTTTCTTGAACAGTTTGATGGAGGCTGCTAATTACAAAACCTCTGCGCATCAGAACAGTCTCAAAAGCATAAACACTGTTAAGTAGACTCAAACTCACTAATGAGAATGGCCCAGAATCATTAGCAAAGCAGCTATGACACAAACACAAGGTTAGATCTGAGCAGGTTTTTGACGCGATATGCAGTTATTATAAGGCTGTCACAAACACTCGTCTGCAGATGAGCCTGTCTAATAGCTGGTACACAGAATGCTGGTCCTTCATTGCACTACTCTGTTCAAGCAATACCAGCTTGTGAGTATTGCTCAGTAGACTCTCCAAGCTGAGTGAGCTCTGGAGAGCTCTGCTTAATGAGCTCTGCTCTCTCAGGGAACTCTGGCTAATGAAGTTTAAATATATATGACAGGCAGAGAGAAGACAGCATCTCTGTAGATAAGCTGCAGTGTCATAGCAGGATTCACTATTTCTTAGCATTGTCCTCCGCAGGTATTTGATAGCTCCCTGTTCTTCAAAGCACATCTAGTCAAGTCCTTTTCATTTTGTATCTCTCGTGGTGTCTGCAGGCTGAGCTCTCTAACTTGCTGAAGCAGGAGGGGCACCAGGCCAACTCACTCCGGGACCCCTTGCTCGGGTGCAGCTACTTTGGGGGGGTTCTCACCTGCTCAATGAGCTCATCATCGTGCAGCAGGTAGATCTTAGCAATATTATACTGTTCCTCCAAGGCTAAGGCGAAGTGTGCTATGCTCCGGATGGAGAGCTTCTCCTTCAAGGTGAGAACAATGTCCTAGGAAGGCAGGACATGTCAAATGCAATTTAAACACAGTTGCTGAGCTTTGTTAGGACACTGCATGAATCTGCATGCTAATAAAGCTGCCTTTGATGCCAGTCTACTATTTGCAAATGCTTGAAATCCAGGCAACAGGCTTCTGCAGCACAGCAGTGAGAGCTCTTATTTTACTGCTATTTGACAAAGAATCAATGCCTACATAATTACATTGCATTTGTCTCTTCCCCAAGAGATTTTGAAAGCACAGAACTAAACAGATCACTGAGGTCTCATGCTTAGACAAAGCTTGAAAGCTTATCAGAAAAAGAGATGCAGAGAATGTCAATCTCTTTGTGATGTGAGACACAAGGTTGGCAGTTAGCTGTCAGCCCAGCAGGATGTCCAAATAGGAGATGTATATGCCCCCAAATCAGTCATCATAAAGGCAAAAATACTCATGTACACTGGCTATAACCAGTGAGTTAGGGCCAAGGGACAGAGCTGAGACAACTGTGTGGGAGCTTGGGAACTGTAAATCAAGGGAGAAAAATATATTTTTCAGTAGGTCAAAAATGCTAGGGAGATAAATTGGGCCTTGTGATAACAGTGTAGTGAGATGCAAAGCTCCAAGTTATAGCAGACATAAAATCCATTTCCTAGCGCCACATGTCATAGAATCACAATATCACAGAATCTTTATGTGTGGAAAAGACCTGCAAGATCATCAAGTCCAACCCTTTCATTTTGAAGAGTTTAGCCTTGTAGACTTTAATCTTTCTTTATAGTTTTTAGTGGTGTTGCATTCAAATAAACTGAAAAGAACTGGTGAAAAATATTCTTCTCTTGCAACAAAAAAGGGAAGAATTTGAGAGCACAGTTGTCAGTAAGTGTATTTCCAAATTTGATAAGGTATCCAGTTGTATGAGAGAATTCCATCATAATATTAGTTATTATGGAAATAATAATTAGTTGTTATTGTTGTTGTTAAGCAGAAAACATTACATAAAGCTTGACTGAGTACAAACTAAAATAGAATTGCTTTGATTCACTCAAGCCTCATATCAGTGAAAATATTTAATTCAATTTTCATTAGAGATCTTTCAAATAGGAGAGAAACTCCTGAACACACCTATCTCAGTGCTTACCCATTCAAATACATCTCTGAGGGGAGTTGGTAAAAATTTCACTCAACTCTTGTAAGAAAAATTTGTTCCAGAATATAAGGGGATAACTCAAGCCAATTGTGAAGATCAAAACCATTTTTTTTAGCAATTAAGCCCTTGTAAAAGGACGTTCAAATCTCACTTGCCTACTGCCTCCTTTTATTTTATTGTTTCATTTTCTCTGACTAGCAACTGATTCTCACAGGGTTGATAGGGACTTAATTGCATGAAAGACCATTACAGATTTATGAAATTTAGATTATCTGTACTTTTTCAGGACAGTTATCAATAGATTATAAGTAAGATCTCCTTGTTTTGCATCCTTGATCTGTCCATCTGTTTCCTCTTCCATACTAACTGCACCACTGCAGGACAGCGGGTATTTAAAGAAATGAGGGCCTCCAATTGCCATACACAAGCAAATCCCATCAGCTCCAACAGAAACACTGAGCAGCTCTGCAGACCAGAAAACCTCACAGCTTGTAGGCCTTTTTCTAAATGCAACAATTACGAAAGTGCTAGATTAATTGCTCTGGAGAGCAGCAATTTATATTTTGAAGAGAATAACGGTAGCTTCTTTGTGAGGCCTCCAAGAACAAATGCTCCTAAGGACGTAGTACTGCTTTTCATCATTATTCCGTTAGTCAGTTTTGATATCCCAGAAGGACTTGCTTTCACTCATACAGAAATGAGGGCAGGACATAAAGAGAAGCTTTAAGGAATAACTGGCACTAATGGACTTGCTGAATTCCCTCCAAACCTGGGCTCTGCCCTCCACACTGCAGGCCAGGAAATGTGTTCTCCCTTCAAGGGGTGAACATTGTCAGTGTCATGTTAAACAACCTGCTTCAGAATAAGCTGTCCTGTAGTTTCCTAGGAAATAAAAAGTCTGTGTAGCTCACTGCTGGTTTGCCAACTCCCTTCCAAGATGTACTGCTGTGCAGCTTCACAAGCTCTTCACAAAACTCTTCACAAACTACTCTTCACAAAGTTGTAATGGTTTCGCAGGAAGGTTCCTGCAGGTTCTATGAATTTTGCCAGGAAGAAAAACAGAGAGCACTGCTGCCATTGCAGGAAGAGCAAGGAAATCCAGCTCACTCAGTACACACTCACTTGTGTGCAGTTGTGGACTCCCCAGTGCAAGATGGATGTGGATCTTCTAGAGATGGTCCAGCAGAGGGTAACAAAGATGATTAAGAGAATGGAACATTGATCGTATGAGGAGAGATTGAATGAGTTGGGCCTATTTCCTCTGGAGAAGAGAAGACTGAGATGGGATCTGATTAATATGTACCAAAGGGTGAATGTAGGGAGGAAAGGGCCAAGCTCTTCTCAGCTATGGCCAGTGATAGGACAAGGTGCAATGGTTGTAAGTTGACACATAGGAAGTTCCATCTCTGTATGAGGAAGAACTTCTTTACTGTGAGGGTGACAGAGCAGTGGAACAGGCTGCCCAGGGAGGTTGTAGAGTCTCCTTCTCTGGAGGTCTTCAAAACCTGCCACCCTGTGCCACATGCTCTGGGTGTCCCTGCTGGAGCGGGAAGGTTGGACTAGATGATCTCTAGAGGTACCCTCCAACCTCAACCATTCTGTGATTCTGTGAGTAGTGGCCATAAATGTCACTGGTTAATCTGTAAACAAATCTCTGTAAGTTCTGCTGCTTGTACATCTCTGTAGAGATTTTAGGAACAAATACAAATAACCAAGCATCATTACCTTCACAGTAGTGCTCCTCTCAAACCTGAAAGCCTTCGTCTGCCCATTTTCCAAGTACACCTTGAGGACATTGGGCATACAAAGAAGTGAATTCCCCTGTGCAACAAAAGCAAAGGTCCTAATGAATCCCCAGATCTATGAGACCTCTGAAAGTCAGACTGCTCCATCTGACACAGCATGTCTTGAAACAAATGCAAATCTTTCTCTGATGTTAAAATCTTATTTAGGACATCTTTATTCAATGATTCTCCCTTGGTATGAGACAAGGGAAAGAGATTGTAACAAATTCCCAAAAAAAAAAAACCTACTATCAGGTCAATAGATGTACATGGCCCACTGTTCAATGACCACATGGCATTTATCAAAAGCCATCATCCCTGCTGACCTCCAGAAGAGAATTAGGGACTTCCAGAAAAGATACCTTCCCATTGTTGGAAATCAGAGAACACAAACCTTCACATTGACAATCACTAGAAGCAGCAGTGTCTTCTCTGAAGAGATACTCAAGCCCTCTGTGCTACCATAAACACACCTTGCGCATAAGGGAAACATGTATGAAGGAGTATTTTTCTTTAGAATACTCTTAAGATTTCTGACTTTTGTGAGTAACAGATGATGTCACCAGAGTTTCTTGAGACATATCTTGAAAGCATTAGGAAAGGCAATGACCACCATAATGAAACCACTCTGGGTGTCCTCAGTCAGAGGACAATCTGGGAACTTGGCCTCTGTCCTTCTGTAAGTGCCTTCAAACTTCAGCCTTGAACTCACCAACTTCTTTCTTAGTAAAGATCGTTTCTGACTTCTCTCTTCTTTGTTTCTCTCTTGTTCTTATTGTTACTCAATGCTGAAAAGTGTTTACTCCTCCACTCTGAAACTAATTATTCATGTCTCTCTTTACTGATCTTGAATCAACACATTGTTTTTTCTACTTTCATGACAATCATAAGGCTGAGAGTAGCAGTTCTAAGATTAATTCATGCTTTATCTATGTTTCACCTGCTGTGAAACTTTATAAATTGCACGATTTGTCTCTATTGGTGAAAGCTCTGATAGATTATTATGAATGAATTCTGATGCTTCTGATATGTCTTAATCACTGATACCACTCCAGTCTTGTCGGATGCCGGGTTGAATCACACCAGATTAGAGATGACTCCGCAGTTCCTAATAGTATACTGTTGACATTGATCTGATGATCCTGAGAAATGTGTCTCCTGCATATCATTCAACTATATGGCATTGAACCAAGTTTGGGCCAGAAAGCAGAGGCCTGATATCATTTGGGCTCATCAACAATTTATGCTCTCAAACGGGAGTTTCAGATTTCATCTGTAGAATGCAGCTTTTTGGCTCCTTCCAAAGGTCACAGAGCTCATTAAGCAGTGCTTCATTAAGACGACAGGAGTTGTACATTTACTGTAATAGGAGACTCTGCAGTTTTCAGTGCCACAATATCCACTCTTTCTGCCTTAATGCATCAATCTTCTCTGTCTGAAGGGAGGAGCACATGCAGAGTAGCTATCTGTGGTGAATATTGATTTTCCAGGAAGATGAGGTAAACATACAACAAACATGCTTACTCTTCTTTTTGTTCTAGGATTTTACTGTACAAATCAGAGTATCCCGTATCCAGTTGGTGTAAAGAGAGGTGACACCTGTGGGAACTGTCTGGGGAGGAATCCACTTTATTGGATTTCTCTTACCTCTGTGCTCTCACTATTTGCACATGAACCTAGGTAGACTGTGTTCCTCCTCTGTACTTGCAAGGAACTGATGGCATGGCTCAGCAGAATATTGACAGAGGCTCTGTAGGAAAAGCAGAGTACAACCTTCCATCTGGAAGTCCCTTCTTAGTGATCCAGCTGCTGGAGCTGTTGAGATTTACCTTGTATCCAGTAGAATGGCTCAAAGTGAAGACCTCCATGCACTAGCAGAGTCTTCCCCTTCACGCTTTCCTTGGCAACAGCGGTGCCTAGACTATAGCTCCAACAACTCCACAGGAACTCACAAAGAGACACCAGTGTGAACCCTCAAGTATCAGAAGAACCAAAAACTGCTGGCATTTTCAGCACTTCAGATCTGACAACACCAAGACCAGATTAGCCCAAAGACTCTGACAGTCATCCCTACCCATGAACCACTCCAGGGCCCTCTTTTCTTCTTTCTTGCCTGTATGAGATCTGTGACCTATGTTTCATATCTTTCAGCCATATGAACAGTCCAGCATGTGGCTTTTATGCCAAGAAGGGTGGCCCAGCTAAAGTAGCTCTCAGATAGGACTGCATTAGGATTACCATGCATTAAGATTGCTAGGATCTGAACTCATTCCAAAAAAGAGCAAAACTTTGTAGCAGAACTAGCACAGCTGGCAATAGCTGGCAGAGAGGAAAGGATCCTCAAGTATAGAAATCTTAATGGTAACTGTGACAGAAGCAACACTTTCCTCTCATACTCTTGAAAGAGGGCCAAAAAAGAATGAGGAATTCTGACATGCCCAGAGTCAGACATGGATGTCAAGGCATTCACACTCTGCCTGTCTAACATGTCGGAGACATTCAGAGCATCTCCAACTTCACCTCTGTTTTTCTGTAGGGTGAGAAAAGGAGAGCAATCAAATGTATCCCGTGGAGGAATGCATTGCCTGAGCTAGGTCGGAAAAGCTCAGTACAGCTGGAATAGGACAGCCTAGAAGGAAAGGGCCTAGTGATTGGTTCATTACATTGCTAAATGCAAAGAAGCAGAACTTAATCAGATCACAAATGAATACTGAACAGCACTTAAAAGCAGAGGATGAGCCAGGTGAAGTTTGGACATTGATCTTCTTTATTTAGAAGGGGAAAAGAGAAAAATTGTCAGACTCCCAGCTCATCTTTGTTCACATTGAACTACTTAATATGGTGTAGAGATGGAAAATATTTAAAGAGTATCTTCCATTTAAGGATAAGTATTCCCATTGCTTGTCTTTTTCTGGCTAAGGAAATCCCAAATCTGGGCAGTTTATCTGTTACAGTACTAGAAACTTTGCAATAAGCTTGCAGTGAGCCATGTTCTTGCTTCATGCCAGGACAGGTACATGTGGTCTATCATATAGGCAGCTATAAATATGCTATGTAGTCCTCTGCAAGGACAGGAAACACAATGAGGCACCAAGTCACCCTATCATCTAGAAAATGTCCTGTGACAAATTTAACAGCCAAGCAAAGTGACTAGTACCAAACAACCTGAACTGCCCAGGGTCAGGAGGAGATGCCTCAGCTGCTTTGGCAGTGAAAAAAAAATATAATGTCACGGACAAAAGCATTCACCTCTTCCTAATCTTAATCTTTAGGATGTTGTACAAAACTTGTACAAAAACATCCATCTAGGCCTACTATGACAAGATAAGCAGCACAGGAAATGATTATTCTGTGTCCTGGCAGCAGTAGCACAGTTGGGTAATACTCGGGCAAAGACTACATGATGGCAAAAGGACATAAGAGGTATCTTGAGGTATTTTATATTAGTCTAAGAAAATAAAATAGAATTAGAAACCTCATGGTAAGGAATAAGACCTCTTGAGATGCTAGTGATTCCCCACTGATCACAAAAGAAACTTGGGAAGAAGGTCAATACAAGATGCTTGGATACGTACTCAGGATATGTTAATACAGTATGGGTGTCACTATTCTGTAGGTCCTAGACAGGCTAACCCAGTGTGGAATCTCTCCAAAGGAGTGATCCGTTTCTCCCAGACACGTGGTCCCAAACTTCCCACCAGCAAAGGTGCCCCACTGACCTGTGAGTGTCCATTCACCAGCACCTCCTCTGCAAACCGCACTTTCACAGGGTTTGTTTTCAACTTTGCCCTCTTTTCTGCAGTGAGAAATGATGACTTAGGCCCACCCTGAAAAACACAACAGTAGAGTATTGTCTGCTCAGTTTCCTGCAACTTATGCATGAGGTAAAAGCCCATGATGCAGGAATAAAGTGATCACCACACATGTCAAAGCTGGTCACACCAGACTGGCTCATGCTGAGAGAAACAGGTGATCTTAGAGGTTCTTATTTTCTTGGGAAATTCAGATCTGCTACAAGTTCTTCGATTTATCTGGATAGTAGATGGTTTCTGAACTTAAACTCCAATTAGGACAGAAGTATAACATGTATAGTGCACATTCCTTATTTCACCTAAATAGTGTTAACTATTTGATGCATCTGGCCATCTTCTTAATTTTTGCAGTGAAACAAAGATCCCGCAGAAGGACTCACTGCTAAAGCACCAATGGCTTGCTTGTAGCGGGACTACACACTATAGACCTATGTAGGCAGACTGCCTGGAAGCCATGGTCCAGAAAAGCCCTCTCCAACCTACCGTATGTGTGTATCAATGTGTGCAACCATTTCCAGCCCAGCAGGGGTTTCTGGAACATTCCACCACCTTACAAATATTTAAGAAAGCTTCTGAAGGCCAAAAAAGCGAGTTTGACTTGGTAGTACTGTTGTCGCATAGCCACACATTCACCATTAGGAGGGGACCACCAAGCTCACAGAACAGTCTAGAAGCCACAGAGTCTTTGTGTCAAAATGACTCCTTGCAGAGTATGAGATCCCCTCAGCGGAAACCACCAGGTAAAGAGATGTTTCTCAGTATCACCAGAAATGATTTTCATGTGGAGCAATGGCTACACTATTCCACAGGCTCCGGTGCCACTCAACCTGCAACAAAATCATCTTGCTCGAAAACTATTCGGAAAGCACTGGGGGAAGAAAGGCAGGCATGAATTCCCAGCCAGCAAAGAATTCTGGAATCTGATGGTTTTTGTTATATCCCTAAGCCTGTACTGGAGGAGGACCAAAGTTTGGGACAACCTTTCTAGATCAGTCAAAGCAGCTCTGGCAAAAGGTTTGATATCCATCAATGGGAGGTGTTACCTCTCAGCTCTAATCACTGATGCCTTCAGAATGGGGCAAGAGCCGACCTTAAAGCCAAGATCAGCCTGACTGTATTTGAGGTGTCCTTAAAGTGACCTGCAAAGGAAAAAACAAAAATGGGTTTGTGCTCCATTTGCCTCTCCAAAATATACAAAGGCCTCTTAAGGGCTTTCCAAACCCCTTTGGGGATCTTTGTTGCATTTTTAACCATTTTGCTGACTCCAGGTATTGTCCTCCTCATTCTTTTTTCCCTTAATTTCCAGAGACAGGTTAAACACTGGCAAGACTATCATTTGACATACACAGATGTCAGAGTAACAAAGGGAAGTCCCTATTTACTGAGTTTGTTTCAAGTGTAAAACTCCTGGTTACTATGGCTTTGTGCACATCTATTGAGTTTCAACACCTGGGATACTTTAGGCAGAAAAAGATATTTTTAAGAGTTGTTTTGCTTCCTTGCTACATCTTCAATGAACAAGAAACCTCCTGACATCATCCCTGAACTTCATGACATCTTCTGAAGGAAAACCACCTTTCTTTATGTTTCTAAGAATAAAACTCCAAACAATCAAACAAGCCACAGCTCCCAAACACTTCCCTAGGGGAAAATAAAATCCTTCTCAGGCCATACATTGTAAGAAGCCAAAACACACACAAACCCACTTTTGCCTTTGCTTTGCAGCTCGATTAAATACCTATAGGAATCCATATGGCTAAACACATTATATTTGGAGAACATCCCTTCCAAGTATGCTTCTGCTAGAGAGGTTGTCCAATCAATTCTAAAGTTTCCTATTAAAACTTTGTTCTTTTCCCAGTGGGGTGGAGGGTGGAGGGAGGAAAACGCAGCCAGCACAAGCAATTTTGTTGATCCAGGAGAGAGGAAGAAGAGCAAGAATACAGGGAGAAAGCAATTGTAGATTATCTCTAACACAAGCACAACAAAGCAGGGTGGTTACCAAGCTAGCACAACCAGATCTCAGATTCACTGACTCAAAAAACAACAAAAAAGAAAAATTCAAGAAGTTAAATCTTTATCCCAATAGACTTAGACAGGGCCCATAGCATGTGAAGAACGTACTCAGCAATTTTGTCTGGAAATCTGCTTCTGCAATGAGGTACAAATCCTCAGGAAAACTTGCTGTTGAAAATTAGCTCCTATTAATGCAGACCTTAACTTCCTTAGCCCTTAAGAGCATCTCTGGCCACTAACCCGCTCTGTCAGGCTCACAGACCTGCCCATCTCTGGATGGACAGTTGTGAAAACACAGATCATAGATTTATTGCCTACTATTGCAGGGCTGCAGGGGCACCATGAGCTTAGAGCTGCAATTTACTAGTTGCAGTTTATCAGAGACAATATCAGCCACAAGTCAGGACTTTGCAAACACTTGTAGCCTCAGTGTCCAGATGAGCTGTGAGGAAAGCCAATGCAGTCATTTTCCCCCAAGGCCCCTCAAAAGATTTGTTTATCTGCAAAGACAGAAGGCCCTTTGCAGTTACTGAAGAGCTCTTTGATGGCTTTGGTTGTCCCCTTGTGTCTTACACTCATATTCGGTCTCCCCATTTTCAGACCTTCATTTGGTGGACATTGCTCTGTTAACAATGACCAAGACCACAGAACAGCAAGCAGTGCTAATGATAATGGCAAAGAAAAGCAAATTACCGATGTACAGCGCAGAACAGTTAGGAGGAGCTTTTCTCCAGACTCCCTGTAATAGAGAAAGATGCAGTCAGCCAAGTTTAGCGGTACTCGATTCTTCCTTTCCAGTTTTTCTAATAGATGATATTAATAAGGCCTTAAGCAGAACAGCATTCACTGTGAAGGAAGAAGCATAGTTGGGCAGGATGCAACCCATGATATCCAGTAAGCACAATCTTGGCAAATAAATCTTTGGATCCTGCCGTGAGAGCCTACAACCCACCAAGCATCATTTCAGGAACACTACATGTGCCATTTGATTTACACAGTGAACTTGTATCTCTGTGCCATTCAGTTGCCAAAATACTCAACTGCCTAAGACAAGCCTGCAAAGTTGAGGTTAGACAGGACCCTAAAGTTGAAAGGGGAGATATTCCCATGTGATAAAGCTTTTCTTCACATTACTGTATTCAAGACTGCACTCTATCAAATACTTTCACAATCACTGGTGAAACTTTGCTCCTGTATCTTTTCCTCTCAGTTCTTTCACTACCTCATCCCTGTCATAGCACGGTAGTTTCTCAAAGGACCATACCTGATGAGATCAGCTGCCCGTTCAATAGAGATATCTTCCACAGCTTTACTGTTTATCAGAAGGATCTGATCACCTGGCAGCAGCTTTCCATCAGCTGTGCTCCCTGTGGATGACCAGCAGATCGTTAGTCATGACAGACATACAGCAAACAAAGGTCTTGCCATTCAAGGTGGCTGATGGCTCTATGATCTGAAAAGATGCTGTTACCACATGGTTTGTGCTTGCCTCAGCAGCTTCTTCTAGATGGTGAAATATGGATTTTTGGTCTTGGAATTAGCTGATACATGTTGGCTGTGTTCAGACCACATAGCCTTGGCTCTTCTCTGGCTTCATGTGGTGCTTCTATACCTCATTAAATTATTTTTTTTGTACATTATTTTTCCCCAGTGGTAGCCCAGCAGCACACTGTTGTAGCAGCCTGAAGACAACACAGAAAGCCAGCTGCTCGTTGGGACAAACCCTGAACCATGATGGAGCCCAGGTATAGGTATTAGTAGTACTTCAGAGACAAGTGTTATAGTGGGTCAAAACTGCACTGGAGCTATGATAAGAATTAAGCAGAAT
This sequence comes from Nothura maculosa, assembly GCA_032353885.1. Lineage (NCBI taxonomy): Eukaryota > Metazoa > Chordata > Aves > Tinamiformes > Tinamidae > Nothura > Nothura maculosa. The sequence continues at coordinate 38,992 of JAUBOD010000271.1, read as the reverse complement.
AGACAAATTAGAGGCTTAAAGCACATAATTGCTCTCTGGCTTTTTAGGCAATATGTATGAATCTATAGGCAAACTGGACTTAGCTCCCCCCATCTTCCCTGAGAATACCCAAGACAAGGAGGATTGCCCTTAGCAAAGCTGCAACTTTACTTCCAAGTTCTTACTGGTGAGAGCTGTTGGTAAGATGCTGAAATTCCCAAACATTTTTGGACTGTGCCTCTACAGTGAGCAAAAGGCAGCAAGGGATGAACACAGATTTTCAATTTTCCATCTGTCCTTGCTGATTTCTTGTCTTTCAGAGCTAAAGAGTGAGCTCTGCAGAACTGCCTGCAAACCTTGTACCCAAGAAGTCCCCTTGAGCTCCAGGACAGTTATTATAACATTTACACATTCTGTACCATGAGACAGATCCCCAAGTTTTACCACATTGTGCCACATTAGCCCCAAAACCAAAAGTATGATGCTATCAGCAAGTGCTAAGGATTTAGATCAATGCTGTCTTCCAGATCTTGGAAGATGTGGGTTGAATTCCTGTCATAGTAACATCCCGTTTGGGACTCAGGCTTTTCCTGTAGTCTTGACTGAAGTGAGAAGGTTTTGTTAAACACATGCACTGCTGTGAAAATACACAATCAATGAGAAAGAAGGTTTCAGAGCTTTGATACCTAGAAGAACAGCAGCTGGAGAAGCTATGGGCCTAAGAAGCAGGTGGTCCTGTTGTCTGAGAAATAGGTTTCTGTGATTGTGAACCCCTGATCTGCCACTGCCTACCTGGTGTGTGAGGCAGAGCATTGAATCTGGCTTGCCAAGTATGAAACTTGCACCTGTCACTCAGGGAAACCATAGCAGAAATCGTATATGTGAAATACAGAACACAGAGAAAATTGCTTGGAATTGAACACAAGGCTTTTAACCTTTAGGTGTCACAGCACAAAAACAAATTTTAAAAAAAGTCTTAAAAACCAAAAAGGCATTTGCTGCCCCTCATCTTTAATAAAATATCCAAAATTTCTGATTAGGAAAGAAAGCACAACAGAAAAGCTCCCTTACCATTTTTGTTAGATCTCCATACTCTGTGCTAATTTAGCGACACATTTCACTTGTGATGAAGGGGAAAACAAGGTTAAATTTCACTAAAGAATACTGCGAAAGAAGAGAGAACATTCTGGGGCAGCTTTGCTAAGCATGCAGCAGACAAGGTCAGGGAGCCCCATCTGCATGGGGGAACTGGAACACACGGCTGCTGATTGCCACGTTCCACATGGTCTGGGAGAGCCATAAACAAACAGGTAAAGTCCATCACAAATATCTGGAACACTTCAGGCCACATATGCTGACACATATGCTGTTATAAGGAGAGGGAAAGATGCCTACCTGCAGTGACAGAGGCAACTGTGAGGGGAAGGTCAGGGCAAACCTCAAAGCCGTAGTGATGGTGGACCAAATCCTTGTATATGGTAACTTCGAGCTTGACACGGCTAGCAGGCTGGCCACCCCCATCACTGGGGATATCCGCCACAGATCCTCTTCCCCTGTGAGACAAGAAGCTGGTGATTAGGTAAGACTCAGGCAGGAAATACCTCCTCAAGGAATCTGAGAAATCCTACACTTTCCTTTCAACTGGCTGTGCCAATACAAGGATAGGTTAGTTGTTGGGATATGTGCACGCAGATCCATCCTGAGCAGGTCTGCAGTGCTCCTCAGTGAATGCCTAAGAAGTCAAGGCAATTTAACTAGTTCCAAGACATGCTGGAGTTGCCGTTTCCCAAGCCACCTCAGTGTCGTGGTTGCATGGTGGGAGAACTGCAGGTCCTCTCAGCAGCAAACCCTGACCTGTATGACCTGTATGCCACATGACAACCATAGCTCCCAAGTCAGTGCCCCAAGAAGAAAGAGGTCATGGCTGAAAAATGCAGAAAGAGTTAGAATGATCCCAAAACATCTCATTTTCTGCCTCATTAATGCACTTCCATCTTGCCTGACACTTCTTGTACGCCAGAGGAAGGTCAGTCCTGTGCTGCTCTTCCATCCGTTACTTGGGACTGCTGAGAAGTTAGTTAAAAGAACATATGTCAATTTCAATAGGGAATCAGATGACAAATTAAGAGGTAAACACATAGGTGGCTTTGTAGATTGATGACTGTCATCTGGCTGCCAGTAAAATTTCCATTATATTTTTTTCTGATTTAATAGTGTGCTGTTTGAGTCTGCTGGAAGTTTTAAAATGTAATTGTCCATCCTATGGAGCAGCAAATTTAGCATTTGACAAATTAAAGAAACTAGAGATTTAAAAGCACAAAGAAAAAGCAATCGCATTGTGCAGCAAAAGATGGTAAGAAAAAGTCTTCTGTGATCAAAATAGTAAAATAGTGATTCTAGTAGGAAATAACCAACACAAGATTCATGTTCTTTTCAGAGTGTGGGATGGCTTAACCTGCTAAATCAGACACTTTAGGCTGATTACTCCAGGTAATGCTTGCAAGAGCTCAAACACTTTAGCATTCATAGGAACAGGCAACAGACAGCCCACACTAGATGGATGTATCCTAGGTTTTAAATGCAATTTCTATTGCTAACAGCAGAATTTTGAAAATGGATCTTAGGAAAGGCAAGCAGCCATGGGCCAAGACATTGAGCAGCGCTCTTCCTCCTTTTAAGTGTTACACACTCTGGCCCTAAAAACACTGACCAGTGGCAACCCACACAGAGAAATAAAATCCCATGTGCAAAATAAGAGCATTTGGCCCACTGTAAACTTCAAGGGATTGCTTAAAAAAATCAATTTTCTTCAGAAGGCAGCAGTACAACAAACATTTCTCAAGGGCAATTGAAAGAATGAGTGAGATCAGTAGCCTGTGATTGCCTGTGTCCACTAGACGCAAGCTTGCGCAGCCTCTAACCAGGGGCGATGAGCAGGTGTTTCACTCACAAAGATCATGTTTACCTCGATGCACTACTCCGAGAGCGATGGAGCCATTTTGCTACCATTTGTTCTATGCCCCGTGCTTTGCGCGTCTGGACTAAGTTAGTCTCCAAATGTTCCATTTACCTGAAAGTGACGGAAATCACAGAAAGAGAGAAAATTTACAAATTATGGACCAGATACTGAGCCTAGTTCCTAGGATCAATTCAGAATTTCTGGTTAAAAAAAAAAACAAGTCTCCAATGGCAAAAACAAACCAACAACAACAAAAAAACCCCAAAAAATCAGCTAGTATTTTTGTCTGGGTCAGTTACTGATTGCTACTCTGAATTAGCATAACATGGAATACTTAGGGGTTTTTTTGTTTTGTTTTGTTTTTACAATTTCTCAGCAAAACAAGGTCAGTTTCCTTAATCATAGGAGAGTCTCTCTCCACTTTGGCCCATGATCTCTCCATGATAAGTTTGGAACTACCTTCTGAGTACATTGATTCAAATTGGACACACATTTTCCATTGACTATCAGCACTACTATGATTCTGTTATTTATTTAACATGTTACTTCCATATGTATTACTACCTCAACAATTCATAACTGGGCAACTAAAGTAAGTAGTAATCTTACCAACTACATGATTACAGCAAATGGCACATACATCTTATCAACATGTGCAGTTCAGGCAGTAAGTGAAAAATACATGACAGTGAGGATTGGCTTGAAAAACAGACCTTTCCAGTCTAAATGGCCTATAACAAAAAAATGTAAGGATATTGCAGTAAAGCACTACTTTTTACAATGTAAAATTTTTATCATACTAGCTCTAGAAAGACAGAAGGCTTTCAAAGAGCCCCACTTAATCACGCACATATGTATCACTTTTTCAAGCACTGTTTCCATAAAAAGTAGTCTTGTTTTTTTAAATTTCTCTCTGTAAATTACAAAGCCATCAGCCACATTTTGAGATTTTAAAACATATTATGTTGTTTTTACATTCTTCACATGATGTGGTTGAGCAATATGAAAATAGTCACTTACCCTGTGCATACAACTGTTGCTTTTGACAGGCACTGATATTGTTCAATTTTTGTTTAATCCTACAAAACTGAAGAACCATGGCATTGGAAGTATTTGTCTCAGACTTGGTTAATTCGTCTTGAATTTAATCATATTCAAAAATTGTATTTCCTGTGAAGATGCGAAGGCTACATCTGCTTCCAAATCCCAGACTGAAGATGTGAGGTGTGGTCTATCAAACCAGCTAATCTGCTGTGCCTTCCACGATGCATAAATCCACAGTCACACAGTGCTTCTTCAAACACTCGCATAAACTGCTGGCAGCAGGTGAACCTGAACAGAAAATATATCTGTAGCTAAATAACATCATGAAGAATTCAACTCTTAGATTTTGAAATATTGCTAGGAACATGGAATTATTCTATTCACCTTTCGTTTTGTTTTCTTCTCAACCTGTAATATTGGTAGATCCTCAGCTTCTGTCTCTTGGTTTACCTCTTGGACAGTAAGTTCAGCGTGCCGGGGATGTTCTTTGGTACAGTGGAACTGTGGGTAGGACAGAGGGCTGAAGATCTGTTGCATGAACTCTGCTGTAATAGAAATACTGATAAATCATCATCATTACTGTTGCTGAAGGTATAAAAGAAATGGTACAAATGTGCCAGTAAAGAGACTTGAAACATTTTGTCTGAACATGAATCTGTTTCCTTCAGCATCCTCCAAACTCATCACACTCATGCTAAATAACCAACATTTGTTGACGGCTGTCTCCTCCCCTTCCAGCAAGTCTTTCTGGCCCATTTCACTGTCTGACAGTGTGGCACAGACAGAAAAGAAGGTCAAGAAATTCATCTCTTTGGCAATATTTCCCCTGAGTGTCCTTACGGCTGCTTTTTCTTTTGCAAGACAATACAAACTCATTCCTTCAGTCACACTGCTGCTGCACCTGCCATTGAGGCCCAGCTGAGAGCTGTGCCAGGAAAATGAGCACCTCCGTAATCAAACATTTCCCAAAGCTAAACAGAACTTGTAGAATCTGCTGCCTTCCAAGAAGCACAGGTAAGAAATAATCACCGCACAAATGTAAGCGCAACTGTTGACCAGCCAGGAAAACCTATACACAATCTTGTCAAACTAAGGCATGAGCATTCATTGTCTATGCCTTGCTCGTCCCTTTCAGCCTCGATATTCCATGTCAGCTCTCTGAACGCTGTGACACTCATACAATGTTGTAGCTGCAGAGATCTTCCGATTTTAACCGAATCTCTGGAAGCATCAAGTGCTTTCTGCTTTACAAATTCCCTCAAGTGCTCAGTCATTTCTCTCAGTGCCATGTGTGGACTCCTAGAATGTGGTTACTACAGCTGCTGGTGAACTGAAAACAATTGCTGTTTAATATTTTCTAGTTACTTCCATCTGCATCTCCAGCCTCTCTCCTAGCCCCTTGTCTTTTACTTCTTTGCAAAAATAAAATGTGCCTGTGCTTCAGAAAAATCATCTCTATCTAAGAATGAGTGCTCCCACCTGTTGCTGTCTTCGCTGTTCAAGTTCTCCACTTGTGTTTTTCGATATAATTTGAATTATACTTTAGGCTGGAATAAAAAATGAAGAGTAAGGAACTGAAAAAGGATAAAAAAGATTGAATAGCGTTGCTCATCTGGTCACAAATATGCAGTGTGGTTTCATAGGGTTTAGGAAAGAAGTGACTGCTGACAGCTCCTTCAACCTGTGACACTTGGTGGCTTCTCTAAAGCCCCAGCTCCTGCAATCTTAGGACTACAAAGAAATCCAATATATGACAAGGAGGAAAAGCTTGAATAATGAAGGTAAAGGCTCAAAACCCAGATGAAAAATTAAAAACAGATGGGTAAACAAACAAAGCTTCTAAGTAAATCAGAATTTTTGAATCATATAATATGCTTTTCAGATGTAGCAGCTTTTGGTAGATACTTCCCTATTAACAGTGCACAGCTAAATGCAGCAGCCTTTTATCTTTCTAGCTTGATTAGGCTGGGACCCAAATATGCAAAGATACTTGAACTCTGTTACAGGCTACTCTTTGTCGGCACTTGCATAAGCAGAGATCAGAGAATTTGGTGCAGGAAAATGGGGTGATTCTGGCTCTTCAGCAAAAATGCTCAGAGGTGTCAGTGCTATGGCAATTCTTGGAGTACAGAGCTGTGGAGCAGCATAAATCCTTATGAGAAGAAGAAGCAATGAAGATATTATAGATGCAGTCTGTGGAAGAAAACAGAAGGCCCTCAAATGGTTAGTGTTCAGCCAGTTAGTTCAGGCACGACTAAGAGGAAAAAAATGTATTCTTTTGAGAAGAATACCTCCATTTTTCTCATCTCATTTAATGGAAATATCAAAAACCTGTGGAGATAGTCACCTGGGCTTGCCCAGGTCCAAGGCCATACCAAAGAGTTAATACAGAAGCTACAGAATCTGTCCTGGGCAAAAGCACAATCAGGGCATGATCTTCTCTCTGCGTTTAGAGGACAGTTGGCCAGAATTGTCAACCTTTATCATAATGTCCATCCTCTCACCTCTTGCAGGCATGTTGCTTTTCATCCACATGGAAGATATTACAAAGACATTACCACTTAATAGTCCCTGTCTCATTAGTATGACTGAGGTCTGTTGACCACAGTTTAACCTATACAGCCTTATATTTGCTGCTTATCTGATCACCTCTTAAGCCCCAATTATAGATATTTTAGTTACAATCATGGGAGAACCTACTCTCTACAAAAAGACTTTACTGACGTGCTGTTGTCTATCTGGCTGCTTGAGAGTCCTGAGGTCTTTAACCTCAGTGAAGCTAAGCTTTGATCAGGAAAATAAGTTTCAACTCAGTGACCAAAACAAGATAGAACTCTACAGCATCAACAGGTGGACCAGCAAGTTGGCAACTTATATCTAAGCAGCATGTGATAGTCTGTTGTCTGCCCTTTAGTGAAGGAAAGAACAATCCATGTCACTGAAACCATCTGTTTGCACAATATCCTTAAAGGTACAGATCATCCATACTGAGTCACACTCCTTTCCTCATAGTCTTTTACTATGCTGTTTCTATAGGACCTTAAAACACTCCTACTGATATGTGGACGGAAGCTACAGCAGCTACATCAATTACTTGAATATGTTACTCAGAGACATCAATGAGACTTGCATTTGCAAAGACAACTGCTAAGGAGGAAGAGCAGCAGGACCAGAGCAATCACTGCAAAGTAGCCCATTACAGAGAGACCATTCCTGGAATAAAATACGCAAGATGATGATAGATGCAATTGCCACACATAAGTCAGGCTTGCCAGGAACATCAGAGAGATCTTGGGATATACTTCTGATAAAATTGCATGCTCCAAATATTTAAATTCTTGTACCTCTCTTTTTCTACACGGAAAGTAAAATTTTACAGAGATAACACCCAAGGTAAGTTACCTAGGCTCTGACAAACCAGAGTATCTTCACAGATGCATGTTATTGGACATGGAGATAAGGTTCTCAAAGTCCTAATATATTCCTTCAGATGATCTTCATGCAAAGGAGCCTGGCTTGCTTTCAGCAGATGTGCCCAGCAGACTGACATGAACAGAGGACCAAGTGGCCACGGAGGAGAGGAATGGCACAAAGCCCTGCTCCACCTGAGGATGCTCTGTGTACTGGCAGTGTGGAGAGATTCAGAACAGCACTGGAATCTGATATGGTAGGGGTCTTGCAAACCATACTGAGCAGGAATGGTAGGTCCAAGCCTAGCACTACAGGGAATTCTTGTTGCAGCAAAAAAAAAGCAGTGGCAGGAACTCAGGAGCCACTGACCAGCTAACAGATGAAGCTGAAGATCGAACTGAGCTTCACCGTTCACAGCTGTGATCTGGTGCATCCGTCTGCTAAGAGGCTCGGAGGAGTCTTTGCCATTTGCATCTTTAAACACAAGCCAAGTGCTTTTTATGAGGCTGCCTCTCAGTTAAGCCAGAGTGTGCAGAAAGGAACATTCTTGATGAAGACTCTCTGGGCTGAGCAAACCCATGAGGTCATTATGAGCTGCTGAGCTGGAAGAAGGATGAATGATGGAGGAAAACAATGTCTGAGAAACCTTGAGGAATCAGTCATATACTTGCTTTGACGGAAAGTGAAAGAGAAGTGTGTGTTGTCAGTTCTAGTGCCCCAAACACGAAGGACTTTCTAGGATAGCATCAAGCCCAGCACTATCAACCTGCCCTGAAACTCTTCCTGTCCCAGCTGAGCCAAGGGCCTGCTTGTTTTCCCCAATGTGTAGTCCTCAGGCTGGTCTTCTCACTCAAACAGCTGGATTTTTTCCATTCTTTTCACCCACAGCCATCTCTTCTCTTCTCTGGTTCTGACAAATGCCAGACCACATCTATCTAGGTTGCTGATGTAAACACATATTTTCCAGTACACAGCCTCCACTCAGCATCCACCTCTCTTTGATCACATGCAAGTTTTAGACAAGTAGAGACTTTATTTTCTCCCATGCAACTGTCTTTTCCAGGAGCTGTCCACTAGTATCTACCGAAGTGTTCTATGTCTCTTCAAATTCCCTCTTGGAGCAACAGAGATAGAAATCCTATACCTGGATCCTAGTGCAGAAGATTGATTTTCATTGCACTAGCAGAAGTAATGAACATTTCCCTGGCTTTCACGTCTATCTGGCTTTGCATGTTGCCTTCTGCCCTTAACAAAGATTCTAGCAGCTGCCTTGATCAGGATATGGGGCCAGCAAGCCTGGCTTATGGATTGGGCTTTTGGCTGTACTCTCAAGGTGGGCTCTTTGTGACCCTGTAGCTGCTTAGGTGGGGAGCACTGGCTGCTGTAACATAAATTAAAAATATAATATAAGAAAGCAAAAGGTGGCAGCGCAGCAAGGGTCCTTCGTGGGCTCCTGAGGAGTCAACAGGGATGGTGGCTGCCAGCCTTTCCCACTCATCTCCAAGTAAACCTGCTCCACGTGAAACACTTGCACGATTCGCAGTCTACCTGAGAACATAGATAAACATGAGACAGCATGCCAGCCTGCTCTGCAGGATCTCACCTATTTCTGTGGGAAACCCATGAAGACCATCTTTTTGTTTTCCTGAACAGCTTGCCCAGACACATTAATGATGGCTGAAATGTATTACCAACAGTTGATGTAAACCGGCCATTTACTATTGCTCACCTCAACTAATATGCAGGACATGGTCTGCTGTTAACTTTCTTTCTGAAGAATTTTGGGATAGTTTGTCCTGCAACATTGTCTCCTTATTGTCTCCATGTCCTGTCTCTATTGTCTCCTGCTCTGGTTTATGAGCATCCTCTAGATGTAGAGCACTTCACATGAATCATTTCTAAAATATAATGGTCTGCATAGGGTATGCAAAGAATTGCAGTGGTGACTAACAATGATTTTTGCAGAACCCCTATATCCTTGACTGGCTTATATATCAGGAGTTTATGAGGGGAAGCAAGAATAGCTTCATAGCTTCATGTCCATTATACACGAACTGAAGACAGTGATAAACAGAATGTTCAAGGTGAAAAAGGGAAATCAATACCTTTCCTCCTGAATAGCCTCTGCTCTAAAAATAGACTTGTGGAGAAATGTGTGGACACTTTCTTTCAGTAATTACTCTCTGAAGAAGAATTGTGTATACGAGGATGTTTCCTTCTTATTTCCTGACAACTTTCCAAGACAAACTTCCTGCAGAGGTGATAAAAACAAATGTATGAGTGCTGCTAGCTCCTCTTTCCCAGCCCCTCATTGCAGAGCACTTTTATGCTCCATGCAGTTTGTGCAGCAACAGGCAAGGAAAAAAGAAAGGAAAAAAAATTATCTGCTCCAGATGTCACTGACCCTGACCTCCAAGTTTTGGATCAGGCCTGGAACCCACCAATACACCCATGCAGTTCAGCACTCTGGACTATTTCCTGTGTTTTTGTGGACTTGCTCACACAGAAAATTCATCTCATCATACGTAAGTTCAAGGCAGACAGTTTAACATGTTCTTCCAAATCTGGCATTGATGTTCATTGCTGGCATTTAACATGAAGACTATGTGCTGGCAAACAATTTCTGTACAGGCCCTTTTGGCAGGGATAAAGAAAGGAAGAATGAAGAAGGGAAGAATACATGTACCTGTGAAACAGCTCTGCTTGCAGCACAAACTGCAGTGTCAGTATTTCTTGAAAGTCCTTAAGAGCTCCCCTTGAGCTTTAAAAATGACAGGCTCTTTGCCAGCATTACAGTCCCGACAGCTGAGCAGCATTACATGCACTGCTCTGCTTGCTAGCAGCTTGCTTTGCAAGGATTTAAAGCATAACTTAGCAAAATATGAAGGATAAATTAGACAGCACTATACTTGGAAATATAACTCAGATGCAGCTACCAATGGTTAAAATAGAGGAAGAATGCAGTCCCTATCAGCAGGCTCAACAGTTCTCAGCAACCCCTGCTTTGGCTTCCCTACTGTCAAACATTTCTTTTCCGTAGCACCCATAGTGAGTAAAGAACAACAATAAGAAGCTCTGATGGAAAGGAACTTCACCTGCTCTTTTCCTGAGAGCTTCCCTGTCTTCTTCCAAGCCTCTTTTCTCTCCACAGCCCTCCTGACCCTCGGTCCAATAAATACTATGTCCTCATTTCAGTCTCTGAAGTCTCCTTAGGAGCATGGATTTGGATGGAGGACCAGTATCTTCCTTTGCATTATGCTGTGTCCTTGCAGTTTGTTCCACTACCTCTTTGTCTTCCCAAGCAATTGGTTAGCTTTCCCAAGCAGTTCCCAACACAGCTTACCTATCAGGAGATGATCTTCTCAGAGACACACTGGCCCATACTCTTTGTGGGCAAGATTTAGAGGCAGAAAGATGGAGCAAGGATTAGGTGCCTCTCTGTTGAATCCAGGGGAAATTTATAAAGTGAGAAGGAAATCTTGCCTTGCAGGCTTCTAGAAGTTGTACTGTGACTTTTATCAGGTTGTGCAATAGCCCTCTGAACCTTTCTCCCTTTGCTTTGCTACAGAAATGCTCCACTCTACTTAAGGGAGTGGAAATAGCACCAAAGTAGGAAAGGTGATTGAAAGTTCCATTAAAAGCTTCCAGTTTAGCATGTCTATCAGTTCATTTCCAGTTTTGAACAGTTTTCTATGTCAGCAGGACTGCTCATGAAGTACAGGCACCATCAAGAAGGGAGTCACAGACGGGCAAACGCACAGATTTAGCAAAACTCTGAAGAAGTGGGGATCAATAAAAAATATCTGAGGAAAGTTACACGAGGAACTCTGAGAAGCATGCTTTCGTAATAAGATACCCATCATTAACACACCCAAACTGAGCACATCCAATCACTTCAGTCACAGAGACTAATTCATAGTATCAGACAAAAGTGCACTGGCACTCTAGTTTTATCAAGTATTCTTCACAGAGTTGTATTCCAGCTGTCCTGTCTTCATCCACTGTCCTACCTGTCTTGCCTTCCCTCAGCAGGAACAGCACCCTTGGCTAGGAAGGGGTTCTCCATGGCATGTTGTGCTTTCCACCCATCTATAAAAATTGCTCTGACTTGTCCTTCAACTCAGGCAAAATTTATCTCCCCTTATTTCTCCCTTGCAGTCAAAACAAAAAACCACACACAAAAAAATGTTAAGATCAGTGACTCTAAATTCTACACTGGAGAAAGTTTTAATTTGGTGGTATTGGTATAGCTTTTTTCCATGCTAGGAAAGGGAAATTAGCACAGAGTTCGCTGCGCAATTAGGCCAGCAATCACTAAACAGCTGCCTTAAATAAGGACAGAAGCACTCAAAATCAGGGTCACTAAGACAGAAAGTGCATAGAAGGTTATGATGCAGCTATGTAGTACTATTGTGGGATAAGAGATAACAGGACAGCAGGATACTAGGATAACAGGATAACAGAACAAACCTCAGTCCCGCCAGATTTCTGATAGATTGCTGGGTTTATAAAGCAGAATCTCCCACTCTTTTTAAGTATGATCACAACAGTCATTTCACGACATTAATTTTATGGATAATGACATATTTTGGGTCAGTGCACACAGAAATCGGCTACAAGGAACTTTCTGTGCATTTTTTTGAGAAACAGCCAATGCTGAACAAAACCTTCTAATAACAATAAAATTTCTCTTGAAGCTGAAACCGTTTTGAAAAGTAAAACCTTAATATACACTGTCATATGCATGCCATATGCATGTGCTATAGCAATGACCAACAAGCACATTGAACCTCTCAGAGTACCTCCATCCTCCCCCAGTGTCTCTATGCACGTCAGGGAGACCAAAGCAAACTAGGTTAAACAAAGACAACGCTGTCATAAGCAGATGAGAGGTGCTCCTACCCAAAATAACTCTTTGATGGGAAATGGCAAGAAACAGAAGTTTCACAGAGATGACTTGCATGTAGGATGGAATTGCTTGGAGCCAGTCGTTCTGCTGCTGCTGGCAAGCGCAGTTTTGCAAGTTTCCTGTGTTTCTCCTGAAATCCCCTGCAGCAGCGTGCTGTGTGTTTTCAGGGATGATACACAGGCAACAAATTACAGAGCAACTTTATTTTTGTGAGAGAAGGCTGTAACTCCTTCAACACAGACTTGTTCCAGAAGCCTGGAATGGGGAAAGCTCTGCAAACCGGGAGGCAAATCCATGTAGGAGCAAATCCCACTGCCCCTCGGCACCCTCCGTGACTGGGGATGGGGATGCGCCCGGGTGGATGTGGCAGCCGGGAGAGCCGTGGGGCGCCCCTGCCCCGCGCTGCCTCTGGGGCCAGCCCGGGGCTCCCCGTTCCCAAGGGTGCCTCGGAGCTGTCCAAGCCGCCCGGCACCAGATTCCTGGAGCCCGGCGGGATCCACCACATTGGAGAATCCCGCCGCAGGGGCCGCGGTGCTGCCGGACACCGCGAGGGCCGCGCGGACACGCGCACCGCCGGCCCCACGAGCGCAGCCCCGCGCACGGGCGACCCGTTACCTGCCGTCAGAACCGAGCCGAGCTGAGCCGGGCCAGGCCGAACCGGGCCGGGGAGCGCGCAGGCTGCGGGGCGCACGTGCGGCCCGTGCCCGCAGCGGCGGAGCGGAGCGCGGAGCGGAGCGGGTCCGGGCGCAGATCGGGTTCGGGCGCCGCCCCTGGGCGCCTCCCCGCCCTCCGGAGCCGCCTCAGGCCCCGGGAGGAGTTAGAACAATCGCGGCAACAATAACGATGACAATAGCCCGGCTGCAGGGCAGAGGCGGCCGCCCCAGCGGCGCACACAGCGCTGCAGTGACAGCCCTGTCCCGCCGCAGCCCGCACTTGTTTGCATGATCGCTCTGCCCGGTTTCTTCCTTTCTCTCCTGAGCATTTACCTCCTCTCTCCATCCTACATCCCTTCTGCCTGTCTCTGGCAAGACCTGAGCTAAAAGTCACCTCTCACACTCAGCTTGACTCCTGGAATGCCTTAATCTGCCCCTTCATGAGTACGTGCTGACTTTTGTGGGGTGCAGTTGCAAGTGCTGACTGGCACTGGCAGATCCCAGCATGCTGTTTTCCCCAGGATATGGGCTTCAGAAAAGCTGCACTTCTGTATTCAGGCTGGCCCAGTATTCCTAGAGTCATGGCACTAGCAAAGAGATACTCTTAGGATCCACAGGGAGTTCAGTGTTGAGGTACTGTGGAAAAGCTCAAACAACCTGTGCATTGACACTGGCTCTTATGAGGTTTGTCTTTGCTCTGCACTATGTACCAAGTAAGTCAGGGTTTGGGTTTAGGTTTGCTTTTCCTGTATCTTTCTTCTCAGAGCAGGACCTCTGCAAGTGCTGCAGTTCCTGACACATCAGACACGAGTTGTTGGTGCTGCGGGCACCACAATGGGCGCAGGGCTCCTTGCAGATGGCCCAGCACTGTGTGACTTCTGTTAGTGCCGGGCAAGCCAGGACACAGGGACACAGCCCCACTGCTTTAGTTTCCCCCTTCCCTCTTCTTTGACATTGGCCTTTGCTGTTAAATGTCCCACTCCAGGTTCAAGCTTCTCCATGATCGTCTGCAGACCTTTATTTAGCACAGCAGTGGTCAGGAAAAGATGACAGTCACCTAGCTATTGAATTTGAAAGGTATTGATTTTTTTCCTGTTTGTGCCTTTCTGATTTTGTTCTTTCAGCTCCCTAATTAGCCCAGACTATTTTTGCACTGCGTATCCCTCTGCCTTTGGTTTGGCTGCTTTTCTGCTCTTATTCTATGGACTGCTCTTCTCCTGAACCATCTAATTCTCAGAAACTGATTGCTGTTTTCTTCCCTCAGTGCAAAAGCTGACTTTGTCTGCCACCTTTCAAGATCAGTGCTCCTTTGTGATCACTGAACTTGACCAGAAATTAGCCTTGGACCAATAGCTGTGGTTATTCTGATCTTTAACTGTGCCAAGGGTAAGTTTTGCATCAACTGCTGACTCATGCAGCTTTCATGATATGGGTGGTGATAGGCTCAACATTTACACACTGCGTGTTTGGTGTTTGGGTTACTGAAGACAGCCTTCATCCAGAATACCCAGTCCTTTAGATTCACTGGCTTGCATGTGGAATTTTGCTTTTCACCACAAAACAGCAACAGTTCAGCATTCCAAGGTTTTTGACCTTCTGAAAGGTCTTTCAGAGCCCTAAAAGAATCTTAGGATACAAGACCTATCTCTCTCCCCAGTCTGTAAATGCAGTTTATCTAAGCTATCGCTCTGGAAAATCTTAGAGTTTCAGTACTTCATCCAAGAAGAGCTACAGGGTTTTAATTGGGGACTACAGCTGCTGGCATCCTATATAATCTGGGAAAGATGGGTACAGGCTTAATCAGAAAGTTTTGCTCGATTCTAGGCTACAGAAGTCAAAGCTGGTAGTAAAGTAGAAGGGTGATGGTCCTAAAGGCCTTCCGAAGGAGAAATATTTGACTGTGTGTCTGCAGTATGTGCTTGGAAGAAAATCATTGCTTCCAAGCTGCGTTGCTCTACTGCTTAGGTGAGGTGTCAAGGCAATCCACACGAGGAATCAGATGTTACAAAAATATAACAAAACAAAAAATCATAGCTCTGCATGGTGATGCGAATTGGTATCCTTTAACATGAGAATACCAGAGATTCAAGCCAAGCTGCCCTATCTATTAAATCTGTAGCCCTGTGCTTAGCAGAGCTAGGTGATTGTATTCTCTCTCATTATTCTAAACATTAAGAGCCTGGAGAAGTATCTCCAGGTAGTTATGAACTGTTTTGTCTCTAGGTCTTCCAACTGGAGGTGCTTTGTCTGCTGAGCTATTCTTCTGAAGAATGCAAGAACAGAAAATATCTAGGAGCTGATTTTTGTCATGACCTTGTGAAATCCCCTCCATGTTCTGTGACCCACAGAGCAGCTCTGGAGTTGCGGGGTCCAGGTGAGCTAGGGAGCTGTCTGAAGAAGAGCAAATAAGATTTTGTGAAAGAGAAAAGACCTTCAAATTTCACATAGATTATCTGGATGGTCTGTTTATCCATGCCTTGAGTGACATTTATTGGCTCCAAAGCTCTATTTCAACTGCAGTGATGTTCTCCCTGCACCTCTCAGGAGACAAGAAGCAGCTCTGTCCTACATTCCTCTCCGTGGGGTCAGTCATGCTTTTTGCTGCTGCCCAAAGGTCTGATGAAGTTTCTGATGAGGTGTGACCCATAAAGAATCATTGAGAATTGTGTCTGTGACAGCACAAAGACAAGAATATGTTAGAACCATATACTAAAGGGATGAATGCCCGGAGCCCAACGCATCCTCCCTCAGCCTCCACCCAAGGCAATGAAGTTGGTTCTCCTCTGAAAAGATCATATGTGTGTGTCACCTCTCTGCATGTGTCATCTCTCCTTCCCACCATAACACCCGCCCTCTATTCAGGCCCTATATTGACCCACAACCTTCTTCTGTGCATGTTCCTGCTTGTATCTCCATACAGGCACATGTATGTGCCTGAGAACAACATGTCCATGAAGCTCTTGCCCTTGCAACTGGTGATAGCAAATGGTGCCAAGAGACATTTTTTAGGGAGTATCATTTAGATCCCTTAGCAAAGAATGGATCCATGAGCCTCTGAGGGTGAAAAGTTCTGCTATGTGAGAAATGAACTATATGGTTGACAATATTATCTTGAAACATTTTTTTTTCTTGAATATTTGAAAAGGTTTGAACTAAATGAAAGCTGAACAAGAAACCTACCAAATTTGTATCTGCTCTAAAACACAAAAGGGGAAAAATGTAGCAAAAAAAATAACAATTGAAGCCAATAGAAATACTTTCTCCTGTAAGTTGAAACTCTGTTAAACTCCATGCAGGCGGATATATACACCCACAAACAGGCAGGTATATAGCCTAATATGATACAAATTTAGGACAGTAATTCTTTCTTGGAATCATACAAATTATTATCGCTGCTTCCTTTCAGCATAAAGGTGAACACATTAGCATTATTTTAAGAAACCAGAGGTTCCATTCAGCTCTCCCGTGCTCGGGTAGATCAGAGTGTAGCCATATAAGTTATGGTCTCTTTGCAGTGCCGCTTCCTGATGGGTCTCACCCTGTCTCAGACTGCACCTTGGTGGCAGCTCAGAAGGATTTGCCGTACGGCTCCTCCGATGCTTTTTAGCAACGGTTTTGTGCAGAGACCCCTGGTGCCCCCAGTTCAGTTTCAAGCATTTAGGGGTGGTTTCATTGCCTGACCACACAGATCAGAACAGGATATCAGGGCAGCAGCTTCTGCAGTGCCAAAAATAGCAGTGCTCAATTTTCAGAGCTGCACTCTGCTCTTCCTGAAGTGATTTTTTTTCCCTTTAATTTGGAGAAAGAAAAGAGAGATGAAGTATTCCCTGGAGTCTGGGAAGTCCCAGCGGATCCTCTCCACGTCCCAGGATAACCGGCGCTGGATCCGGCAAGTGGAGGGGACTGACAGAAAAGTGATAAGACCTCCTGGAGACTTGGCCATCGCTGTGAAATGCTTGGATAAAGATCTCAGGAGCGATTTCAAGCTGTCTAACCTCGCATGGGCTGACCGGGGTTGCTTCCAACCCAACTAGTCAAATAACATTTTTCTCATCAGTTTCTCTCTCAAGAGAAGAAAGATCATGGTTTGGGAACAGCCAAGGATGTTTTATTTACTGAGGAGCCACAGTTCCATCAGTCTGGCAAAAGCATATAGAGGATTTTCCACTAACCCTCTCCACACTGCAGCTTAAAGGTGTTGTCTTCATTTCCTCCCTCCTCTGTGGAGCCATCACAACAGAAGGAGCTTCAAGCTGTAAAAAGAAGCCACAAGTGACCTTGGTTTTGCATGCGGAGGTGTCAGGATAGACACTAGGGCCCTCTTCAGAGTCGTGCTCCTTTATTTTTGATCAAAGGCAGGCTTGGGGAAAAAATGTTTTTTAAAATATATGAAACCGGGATGGATCAGCCATTTTGGAAATTAGAGTACGACTTGTTGCTTCTCAGGTGGAATGGGTCTGATATCTGCTCATCTATTTCTGCTAACAGGGCCAGAGAAATTCACCGTTCAGAATGGCACCAAAAGGAAAACAAGGAGACTTCTTAGAAGCCAACAGGATGAGGCTGTTTTATATCCACTGCTGATCCAGACTGCTCAGTTACATCCTCCTCCTGTATGTTCTATAAAGCTCTGGGGATGGCACTTGGTCTTTGCAACCACGTGGGGCTGCCCTTTCGTTCGCACAGTGGGACTGGAAAGAGAAGGTGCTGCAAAAAGCCAGGGAAAGGCTCAGGGTGAAGGAGGAAGGGGGTTTAAAAGGCCCTGCTTGGCTACAGTTTGCCAAGGAGGGTCCTTGCGGCAGCACAGAAAGGCAGGAGCGCTTCCCTCCTCATCCACCAAACGCTGCAATTAGCCCCATTAATCCTTGGTGCAGGGCAGCCAGACGCTCTGTAATTGGCTTTGCCTCAGGTCATGGGCAGCCTAAGAGAGCAGAATCAGCTTCCATGCATGACGTCCAGCTCATCATGGATCGGCGTGCCCGTTTCTGTGGGCGGCAGGCAGAACTCCGGTGTCTCGTGGGGCTGCGGAGCGAGCCAGGAGGCACCGGCTGGTTCCTTGTGCCTCCAGGCAGCACTGGCTTCTCCTGCCTTTGCAATTACATCTCTGAGGAGTTCCTGGCATCGGCGTAGCGATCCAGAGAGCGCTGCCGGCCGCTTGCCACGGGCAGGAAATGCAGGACTTGGCCGGCTCCAGGCTCTCTGCTGCGGAGGGGGCTCAAAAGCGGGATACGTGGGGTGTGCGCGGGGCTGCGCTCGCTGCTCCGAGCGCAGTGCAGAACTCCGCAGCGCCCATGATCCTGCCTCGGGTGGATCCCCATCCCGGCAGCTCGGATGAAGCAGCACACACCGGTCAGCGGTGAGCTGACCCTGGAACAGGCCTGCAGATCAGCAGAGAAGGGCATCATCTACCACATCTGCCAACACGATGCTCGGGAGGGGAATTCCAAAGAAAGCCGGACACTTCAGAGGTGAAATATGCCTTTTATTTTATAGAAGAACATGGGAAAATGAGAAAACAACAGATAGATGGTATCACATCATGGTCCAATTGTGATTGCTTGGCATTTCCTTTCTGAACCAAGGCTACTAAGACACATTGGCTTTCCATATTCTGCAAAAGAAATATTTTTTTTGCTAGTTTTTTTTGTCTTAAGCAGTTTTTGTTTTTAATGCAAAATAATTCTCCAGCAAGAAACTCACTTCAACCTTTCCTGTGCCAAGAAATGTCCATTTTTCCCAACATTCCTCTCTGCAGACAGACAATGTGGAAGCAGCTTCTTCCAGATCACTGTGCACATCTGCAGGGGCTGTGGCCACGGCAAAAGGGTTTGCTGCTCGGGCAATGCACTGAGCACAGATTAAAGTTAATCTTGCTTGGGTTTGGGATTAAAGTTAATCTTGGTTGGGTTTCAGTGGAAAGGCCACACACACTGAGGGGCAGCTGAGCTCAACCCACCCGCCATTTCGCCTAGGGGGAGGCGGCTGCAGCCGCAGGGCTCTGAAAGGACAAGCTGGAAACGCTCCGGTGCCGCAGTTCTGCTAAGCACACCACCGCACAGGATTCCGAGCAGCCTGGAATTCTCTGGGAGAATCCCACGGGACACGAGTTCCCCCACTTGCTCATGAATGCTGCTGCGCAGGCGCGCCCGCCCCCAGGCCCCACCCCACTGCGGGCAGCGGCTTCAGGATGTTACTGCGCAGGCGCAGCCGCCCTGCGGCATTGCCCTTCTGCGGGCAGCGGCTTCACAAATGCTACTGCGCAGGCGCGCCCGCGGCGAGGCATTGCCCCTCTGCGGGCATGCTGACGAATGCGCGCACGTAACGATGTTTTCCCTCCTCGGGAGCCGTACTGGGCGGAGCGGGAAGGGCGGAAGCGCGGCGCCGGAAGCCGGGGCGGAGCGGGCCGGCGGCGCGAGGCAGCGGCTCGGTGCGCGCCGACATGTTCCGCATCGAGGGGCTGGGGCCCAAGGTGGACCCGGAGGAGCTGAGGCGCAAGATGCGCCGGGACGTGCTCGTCTCCGTGCGCAACTTCCTCATCTACGTGGCGCTGCTGCGCGTCAGTGAGTGCGGCCGCGCGCGCGGCGGGGCCAGGGGCGGCGCGGGACGGGAGCGCGGCCGCTTCGGGCCGCCCTGGGGCCTGGGGCGGCCTGGGGCCTGGGGCTGCCCTGGGGCCTGGGGCTGCCCAGGGGCCTGGGGCTGCCCTGGGGCCTGGGGCTGCCCTGGGGCCTGGGGCTGCCCTGGGGCCTGGGGCTGCCCTGGGGCCTGGTGCCTCTCCAGCCCCTGTGGGGGGAAGCGGTGCCCAGCCCTGCCGTCATTCCGTGCTGATTTCCTTCTCTTCCCAGCTCCGTTCATCCTGAAGAAGCTGGACAGTATATGAGCGTGCACGTGCTGTGGAGAAGAGCCGACATATGAAAACGTGGAGTCTGGCCGTGTTTCCCTGCTCATCAGTTCATCACGGAGCCAAGGGCATCCTGTACTAAATGGACCCAAATGTTTTCGCCTGACCATATCTGACCTGAGAACAGCAGCCTAGCTGGGAGGAGGGGGAAGATGCCAGTCTGCCTTGCAGGGGGCCTCTGGTTACCTGCAAGCAGTGACTTACCCGACCTCCCAGCGGCCTGCAAGCACCTAGTCACAGCAAGCGGGGATTTATGAGGGTCCATTTCTTGTGCTGTTCACAAAAAGTCCACCTCTGTTTTGTATGAAGTGCTAAGTATAAGCAAGTTATTTTGTTAAGCAGCTACCTCCAAACTGCCACATGCTGTTGCTCTCCGTCTCTCTGAACCTGTCCGAGCGAGGGAAAATAAAAAAGGGGTTGTTAAAACTAATCCCGTTCACAAGTGTTTTCGTCTGAAATAAATGGAAGAACACTTCTGTCATTCAAAGAACAATTCCAGTAGTGATTTATTTTCAGTACTCATCAGTTGAAATAGAGTCCTCTTTGGTATATTATTTTCCTTGTTCCTTTCTTGAGCTCAGTCTTTTCTCCTTCCTGGTTTTATACCTGGTTTTATATATCGGTTGAATTTAAAAGCTAAGGGCAGTGAGAAGGACAGAACTTAACAGGTTGTGGAGCATGTCATAACTCGCTGCTGTGCGACATCTAGTCAGGAGAAATTAAGAGGGAAGGAATGGCCTAGTTTCACCCGGCAGGCCTGTGCCTACTTCCTATTCAGCAGGAAGCTTTCAGGTACTGAATTCATGCAAAGTAAGGCATGAATGAGATGTTATTACTAGAGTAAACTGTGAGCTATAATGGAATTTAAGTCACAGCAGACTTCATAGTAGCTTCAGGCCACTATGCACACTGCAGTGTTCTGTCATACCATGAATTTAGTTCCTTTTGCTGGGCCAAACTGCTGTATTCGGTAAGTTGTACAGGAGGAAATCTTGCTAAACAAAGTAGTAGGCTGCCTGTACTATTCTTAGCTTGGTCTTTAGGCAGATTTTGAAATGGCAGATATAATTTGTAGAGAAACTGCTAGCTCTGTGAAGGGAATTGTGATCTCCACGGTGCCAGCCCTGATGCTCACTGCAGTGCTGTGGTTTGGGAAGAACTGGGCTGCGCTGCAGCAGCAGGACCTGGATTGTCAGCTGTTTTGAGGTTGTTCCTCAGTTTGCCTGACTCTGAAAAGGTACATTTAGGATTTGAATTCTTGGATCAGCAGCATGGCAGATCCTCAGATACATGTAGATGCTTTTTGAAACACCTTTATTTAAATCCTCTAAATCACTCATCTTTGGGGAGTGCCTGTAGAGTCACCTGTAGCTAGCAAAGGCTTGGGTTGATGTGAAGGAAGAGCATGATTCTGCTCTTGTTTCCCTGGGTGAGCAGTGCATGCACCTGTACAGCAGGGTATTTTTTCTGCTCGCTCAAATCCTGCAGCCCCAGTCTTCTATGGAAGTGAGAGGGAGAGTTCTGAGTTAGCTCATATAGAAGGAAAAGACTTCTGGTTGGAATCAGGAAGGGTTTAAGCATTATGGAAATTTGGGAGCAGAGGAGGATCCAAAGATCAACTTTGGACTAAGCTGGAGCTGTCCTGGAGAGGGCAGGTCTTAAAGCACATGCAAGGCTGAGGCTGGAAGTGAAGCGGATTTAGGAAAGGCATTCAGGGCACTGTGGTCGCTATGATGCCTTTGGCTTCAAGCCCAGGTTTTGTAAAAAGGGGCCTTGGAGTCCCCATCCTCCAGCTAAGCAGCATTTAATGAATCTTCAAACAGTTCGGGTTGATTACTGGGTATTAGTTTGGAAACAGAACCAGGCAGGTTCTGTTTTCTGATTTGACAGCTGATACATGGGCCCAGAGCTCCGGATATCCATTGCAGTCAGAGAAAAGCAACCCAATACTGTTTAATTTCCTGCCTTTTATTGACTAATGAAAGCAATGACATTGCGGAACTTGTTTACTTGTAAAATATTGCAAAATTGAGCAATCTGGAAGCACAGTTCCGTGGTCCATTAGATAATATTATCCAGTTCACAAATAAATGCATGAAGGAGCTACACTATAATGATAATGTCAATTCTGGAATTACCGGAAGACTTTATGGAGCTTGTTTGGGACAGTGCCAACCACAATCAAGCATCCTGTAGTTGCCCAGGGTAGGGTGGAGGGTAGGACACAAATATTCCATCAGAGAGAGAATGGCAGAGTCTCAGGAAATACAGATTTCTTGTAAGTCAGTTCTGCTTTACTAACCCCTTCATCCATATATGTGGTATTCATTCCATGCACTCAAAAGATTCCTGGCTTAACCTGTGATTCTGGAATACCTGCTTCCTCAACAGTACGCAGGAATTGCTGTTAGGGAACCATTAAAGTCTCTGCTCTTAATCTTTTAAACAGATAAGGGAAAACATTAAAATGAGAAAATAAATGGTATTGTTTTCTTTGTGATTTTGGAAAACTTGGTGTTTTCTGCAGTCCATTATATTCCAGGCAATTGCCTTAGCCAGCCAGCCCTGTGCAGGGAGCAGTGAGGTGGGGAAGGTGAGTCTGTATCAGTCCCTGGAGAAACAGCTGCTCACCGGTCAAGCAGAAGCAGAGGACTTGTTTCAAACGTGCGTCTAGATGGCAGGTCCTAAGCCAGCAGCAGGAAGAGGGTGTTCTGGTAAAGCTCAGAGCTCAGAGTGTCTCACAGGATATTCTCCTCAAAGTGACTTGCTAAGTGATGGCAGTAGGAGGGAAACACTCTTCCTTCAAGGTGTAGGCTAATTCTAATTTTCTTTGTGCTCATCTCTTTGACTGCAGCTACAAGGATGCTGTCCGTTTAGGCAAGCTGCAGTCGACAGTCGATGCCTTTGAAGTCTCCCACTACCTTCTGGAGAAGGTGGCAGCTCAGGCCTACTCTTAGCTCACTTGAGAACTGTCTGCATGGCGGGGCCCAGAGGGCGGTGGGGAATGGAGTTTGGCCCAGTTGGTGCCTGGTCATGAGCGGTGTTGTCCAGGGGAGAGGGTTGGGGCCATGCCTCTTTCGTGTATTTATGGGGCCATTAGGGCATCCACAGGAAATCTGCTGATCTGCCTGAGGGCAGGAAGGCCCTGCAGAGGGATCCGGACGCGCTGGATCCATGGGCTGTGGATCCAGGGCTGGCACCAACTGCATGAGGTTCCCAGGGCCCCGTGCTGGGCCCGGCACGTGGGTCCCCGCAGCCCCATGCAGCGCCCGGGCCCAGGGCAGAGCAGCCGCAGAGCTGAGGGCAGGGAGGGCTCTGGGGGCCCAGGCGGCTCCACGGCAGCCAGCAGGGAGTCCGGGCGGCCGGGAACGCCAAGGGCCTCCTGCCGGTGTCGGGAGCAGGGAAGGGGCCGTCCCCCTGCTCGGCCCTGCTGAGGCCGCCCCGCGAAGCCTGGACTCCGTTTGGGCCCCTCCTGCATGGAGGCCATGGAGGAGCTGGAGCGGCTCCTAAGGAGGGCAGTGAAGCTGGGCCAGGGCCTGGAGCTCAAGGCCTGTGAGGAGCAGCTGAGGGAGCTGGGGGGTCCTTTGGTGTGGAGAGGAGGCAGCTCCAGGGAGACCTGGCTGCTCTATGGACACCTGAGAGGAGCTTGGAGTGAGGTAGGAGTCAGTCTCTTCTCTAGAGTAACTACAGGTAGAACAAGAGGGAAATGGCCTCAAGTTCCGCCAGGGGATTTCACGTTAAGTAGCAGGGAGAATTTCTACATGGAGAGAGTGCTGAAGTATTGGAGTAGACCTCCCAGGGAAATGGTGGAGTCTCCGTCCATTGGCAATGTCAATGAGACCTCGAGGAACATGGTTTAGTCGGGATGGTGTTGAGGAGCTTATTGGACTCCATGATTTTCAAGGTATTTTGCAATCATATTGATTCTGTGCTTTTATAATATCAATCTGTATACAGCAGGTGCTCAAGCTCCTCAGAAGTCAACATGTGATATTTACGCACTCATTCTCCTCAGAGCTGCTATTTCAGTGTCACTGTTTTCTAAAATAAGCTGTACTTCATCTAGTCTTAATACTTTTGGGCTTAAAATAGAGCAACTGCTGTGGTTTCACAGAATCACAGAATCACAGAATCTACAAGGGTGGAAGGGACCTCTAGAGATCATCTGGTCCAACCTTCCCGCTCCAGCAGGCACCTAGAGCAGGTGGCACAG
>JAUBOD010000271.1:0-14826 GCA_032353885.1 Nothura maculosa | reverse complement strand
CTGCTCTAGGTGCCTGCTGGAGCGGGAAGGTTGGACTAGATGATCTCTAGAGGTCCCTTCCAACCTGGAAGATTCTGCGATTCTGTGATATGGTACTGCTTGTTACCGTTTGGTAAAACGAGTGACTTCTGCAGCACAGACTCTCTGAAATCCCACAGTGAGTGTCTGCATGTTCCAAAGTGTTTTACTATGGGAAGTGGTGGTGGTCTCTCGTGCCAATCTGCTGGTGAGATAACCATGCTCTTGCATAGAGCATGGATCAAGGGGAACAGCTTCCATGGGGCCTGCTCTGCTCTAGTATATATGGCTCATATCAGTTGGTTGTGTTCAAAACCTTGATTTATCATGCCTGTCCATACAGTGCTCCCCAGTATACAGCATACTTGGGACCTTGTAATCCTGAGGCACACCCTGACCTCAGAGAGAAACTTAACAAAAAACAATTTACCAGAAACTTATCATGGAAGGAGGTAGGATATCCACAGCTCCCTGAGCAGCAAATGCATTAGCTAATAAAGAATGAAGTGGAGGCATCCCTGAACTCTCGTTTTTGAGCATGATGTTGAAGAGATATCTGCAAACCTTGATGTCAAGGTTTTCTTAACAGCCTCCTGGACTGTTGGGCAGCATCATTCAACCTAGCAGGACTTCTAGCAGCTTCCCGCTGTTTACCCAAGGGAGGCTTCCAACCGAAGGAATCGACTAACACTTTTCTAGTGAGTTCTGTACTAGCCATATAGCAGGCTGGTGAGAAGAGGAAGTCACTTATTTTCTTGTACTCCAGAAGGAGGTAGAGCCCAAGAGAATGGAGGCTGTGCCAGTTTTCATTAGTCAACACAGTAAGCATCGCAAAATGTGTTACCATAATAAATGTAAGTCTAAATAGGTTTTAGCATACTGTGAAAAAACATGCCAGAGACAATGTCATTTAAAAATGCTAAAAAACCCCTAGCTTTTATTGCTGTTTTCTCCTCACGTATTTTCTACCTATTTTTAATACAGGTTTTCACCTAAGCATTTTGAGTATTAATCACATACCTTCTAAAAAGGATAAAAGTCACAGTATAAAAGTCACATTAAGCCTAGAACAAGTGTATAAAATCAACATTTTCTACCCTTACAACCAAAGGAAGCCAAGTCAGCCACTAAAGGTTTTTAGCTTGTACTCCGCAGTTCAGCTCTTCTTGAAAGAACAAGTGTTTCTCTCTGGAACAAGAGACAGGACAGATTTGAGAAAATGTTACCAAGTAATTGTTTAATACAAAAGACAACTTTGGTAAGCAGTTATTAAACTGCTTTCTTCTACCCCCTCTCTTGGCGGTAGAGATTTTTGCACAAATTACTGCAGTTCCAGAACAACCTTTAAAAATCTGTACCCCCTCTCCACTTTCACACCTCCTGGTCTACTTTCTGGTCTTTCTTTACACACAGCACACAAAGTAACACAAATGTTACTTTCTGGTCCAGCATAATCTGTGCTATCTCACCAGCATGCCTCTCAAGAGGATCCAATGTAGAGCTAGAAATATTGGAAATAATGAAGCCTCCAGAGAAGGGAAGAAAATTCCTCCCTGAGCTGAGAATGCACAAGTGATGTCACTATTACCTGCTAGGAAGGATTGTCCCATGTCAGGAGCGTTGACTTCTCACTTTTGTTCTCCTCTGTCACTGTGATACTGCCCTCTGCATGCGCCTCTCCAGCGATGTTGGTAGCATGACACTGGTAGATGCCCTCATCTTCCTTCATTAGTGGGTTAATCTGTCAAAATCCACACAGACAATATTTTATGCAAACCTGTTCTGGAAAGGAACTTGGAATTTCAAAACTAAGATGATCTGAGCTTTTCTAATTTGTCATCTGTTAAATGGGCATAAAATGCTCATTTGCTCTGTTCAGCACATTTGACTGGATGTTTCTCCATGGTCCTTATCCCACCACTCTCCCCAAGGCGCTATATAGAGCTGAGTGAAAACAGGTAATTTTTCCTATAATCAGGATCTCTTGTCCTTTCAAGCTTGAGCTTGTCCTTGAGCAGTTTTTGTTTGGTCTGTTGCACTTACCAAAACCCACCCTATGCCCTCATGTTTGGATGGTCCTCCTCGAATTTGCACAGCCATGTTCACTCTGTCTCCAGGCAGTTCCTCCATAAGTTTGACTCCTTTGGGAGATTCTGAGACCTGGAATTTTTTTGTAGGATCGGGAAGATGTTAGAGGAGATCTGTTAGAATTACTTACTCACGATGCACTTCTCTATCCATCTGTGATATGACATTAAATATGCAGACAAAAGAGCAGCATGCAGCACTGAGAGTAGCTAAAAGTGGGGAATGTTCTTACTGGCAAGGTGCTCCATGTAGCTGGAGAAAAATACAATGGTGAAATGCACCTATTCCTCCTGGCACCTAACCAGGGTCAGGACCCTCTGATTGCTCTGTTTCTTATCATTCCTGGATCAGAGGTCTGTAGACCTTAGGAGCATCTGACTTGAGCTTATTTATGTTCCAATATTAATGATGAAGAGGAGCTCCTTCCTTATCATATGTACAGGGCTTTGCATGGCACCTCTGAGCACTTTCCAGTAGTTCTAAATACTGTGATCCATATATGCCCTTTGTTCAGGATATATTCTCCAAGGTACTCAATGTTACTCTGAGGTTCAGCACAGAATGCCTTCAGGCCCAGTTCTCTAGGTATGTGGTGAGCTGAGGAAATTTCACTTTTCTCAAGTTTGGACACTAATTTTGTTGTTCAGTTTAGCCTTACATGTTCTTGGAAGTGACTAAACAGGTCCTAACACAAAGGAAGGCTCACAGAAGATGGGCAAGAGCTAGGTGATCCTGAAGCTAAGAAATCACGTAGGGTGTAACTCACTAGTCTGTTGGCCAGAGAATATCAGGGAATATCAGGAAGAATCTGTTCAGAGAGTACTGGCCACTGACAGTTCTCATCAGAGAGCATGAGACCTGTTCTCATTGCCTTTGGACATAGAGATAGAACTGTGCACGCAAACCTCCAGCATAAGCTCTGTTTTACCGGGCACAGGGTAGATATCTGGTGAGTGTACACCACACTGGCTCTGTTGACTTCTTGGGCTGGTTCCTACTTGGCAGTGTTTGGCAAGGCAGTCTTATATGGTTAGTTATCCTAAGGTAATGTGAGGAAGACACTTGAATTCACTGGACACTCTCAGGGCGATAAAGACTGGACAACCACAAATGGTTATAGAACTGTAGCAAAAATCTGTCCCTATACTGTTCTCAGGCAGTATGCAGAACTGCATGAGTGCAGTCACCTGCAATGCAGTATAATAACAGAGAAAGCATGCGTAGGAATACAGGGCTGCATCTGTATCTAAACACTGAAGATCCACAGCATACCTTTCTCCAAGTGATGATGGGAGTGGGCACAGCCTTGACTTCACAGGAGAGATACACCTGGACTCCAGTGACATTGTGAATGTTCTTTGGTGCGATAACAATCACAGGAGCTAGAAGAAAAGAAATACCTGGAGGCAACACAGTCCCGTTACCACCCAGTGTTCCCCAGGAGCGGTACCATATGGACTGGTGCAGATGCCATTGCTCAGTCATGAATGGTTCGCATGTCCCTCCCAGGCAGAAACAATTTGTGTTTTAAGCCTTCTCGCGTGGAAATGTCACTTTCAACATTCAATGGATGTTGAAAGTGACATCACTTTCAACACTTTCAAAGTCACTTTCAACACTTTCAAAGTCACTTTCAACATTCAATGGATTAATTTAGCTGTGTTTTGCCTACTACCAGGCAGCTCAAAGCAAATGTATTTCTGCCCTTCTGCTCAGCTTTTAGCAATAGATGCATTTGGTGGTGCAAGGCAGGCAAGGAGGATGGAACAGGGCACCACCTAAACGGAGCAGGAGGACAGCTGTAGACCCACAGCCATGAAGTGCTGTTCTGATCATGTAAAGAACATATGAGAGAGCCAAGACTCTTCCAGGTCTAAACATGTATCTTTGCAAGGTAATCAGAAAACTGAACTCTCCATGCACCTTCTTGTCTGTCCTCTCTATGCGCCAGAACTAGCTGGTTTGAAATTTGGGATGTTTAAACACTAAGAAGATACCTTAAAAATAACAGTTATATCTGCCACGGAATCAAAATCATCATGAATTCTTTATCAGTTTTGTTAAAGACGATGCTAAATCAACATTATACTAACCAATGTTAAGACAATGTTAAAGAAAATGTTAACGACAATTACTTTCAGAAGATGCAGTGCTCAGAACTCTGAAGCTCATGTTTCACATCTGAGTCACATCTGCGGGGAAGATACCAGAAATAACTTTGAGGGCAGCTGTCGTTAGGAAGAGAAGTGTGCCAATACTTGTGCCAACACTCCTCCTGCCAGGCAGCCATCACCTTGAGAGCTCTTCCTAAAGGACAGCAGCACAAGCTGAGATATCTCATCACAATGAGGGCCCTGGGTGGGCACAGAAAGGATCATGTGGAGTGCTTTTTTCCACAGATGATCCTTACCTATATGTTTTTTAAGCTCAAACAAGTGCACAGCAATCTGTCATAAGTCATGTTTCTCATTTAAGCTATGTGAATAGTGTCCAGAGAGACTCCTGGCACAAAAGAGCTCATTTGCAAGCATTGCGAGGGGAGAAATTTCAGTGAGGTTCGGATGCCTTTTGTCTCCTTGTATATCCTATTTATTTATTTTTTTCACCTTACAGGAAGCTGCCTTTCTGAGTGTATTCTACGGCACCATTCACTAATAATGGTGTCTCTCCTCACACAGCTCACACAGTCTTGCCAAATGAGACCAATTTGCTAGAAGTGCCTCTGCCTCGACAAGGAAAGGCCACCTGCAAGCAGGCATCCTGAACACTGTTCCCTCCACTCCTCTCCGCACAAGCCCTCCTCCTCCTCCTCTCACAACAGGGAGCACAGGAGGGCAGCCCTGCACATCAATCTATGCCCATCAAAGTGCTCCTGCTGCAGGAGGGATTTCCCAGCTTGCTTGCCAAATTCGTCCTCTGTCTACATGAGGCTTCCCATTGTGACCATTTGGCACCTGATCCCACTTGTGAGCTATAAGCAATATGTGGATGCAGGCAGAATATCTATTGCTGGATGTGTTCTTGGATGGAAGAGGAAGGGTTCACCCCCACTGTGTGACTCTGTGTGGACTAGTGCAGGAGATACCTTGAGAAATCAAAAGAAAACGGGAAAAAAAGCCCATCTGTTACAAGATTCTCCATCTGCAAAATTACCATTGACAAATGAATATCTGTGGAAAGGCCATTTAATTGTGTCTGTAAGAAGACAAAGAGCCCTAAACAGAATGCACACTTACGTCCCCATAGATTCAAGGATTACTACCTGCTGAGTCCATTCTACTTTCAAGGATTCTGATGAGCTCCTAACTTAATGGTCTGCATCTGCTTTAAGACTCCTTTATACTCAGATGCAAATGTAAGCCTTTTGTGAGACTGAAGAATACCTTATGACAGATTGCGAAGCTCAAGTGAGGTATTATGCTCAATGATTTCTGATGCTGCACGGCTTTCAAAACTAATTGTCAGCCTAGTTGCTCTGCTGCTCCAGATACCAACTCTTATCCTAATGACATTCAGAAAAGATTACTAATAAATAACTTACCGCTGCTGTTAACATACTCCAAGCAATGTTCAAAATAATCCACTTAAAAATCAATCACACGAACAAACAAACCACCTCCAAACGCCATGCTCATAGAAACTCGAGGACATAGTTTAGGGTATGAAAGCCTTGTCCCACCACTCTTGCCCTGATCCACTACTCCCTAGAACATTGTGATTCTCTGAACTGGGTTTGACTCACGGGCATTTAGAATAAGCAGCATTTGGGTTGTTACAGGGAATCCAGAACCCATCATACTGAAGTACACTCCACCATTTGCGATCTATTTTTTTTTTCCATATCTGGCAATAACTCCTTTGGACTTGGCCTATTTCTGGTTTGTCCAGCTCACTCCTAAGCTCATTCCCGCAGCACCATCAGATCCTGGTAGTAACATGCCTTTTCCTCCTCTGCTTATCAGAGCATTTTGTACTGCAACTATGAATGCCATCATCTCCCAATAAAACTCATGCTTGTCCCACAACACTGACTTCAATAAACAAGTTACGTGCAGATGGCTGAGTCTGGACAGTTAGGACTGGATTCCTTCTTTCATCCCATGTGGAACTAGGGCACAGTTTTATATGCATGTTAAATGACACTATTCAGAAGCGCAAGGATAACCCCAGCTTCTCTGATGACTTTCCCCTGAAGATTGGCTGATTTAAGCCTACCATTAGCACAGCATTTGGGGATTTCACACGACTTTTACAGGATGCTGAGGAGTGGGATCAGGAGTGGGAAAGGAACGGATGACGGGTTTGGGTGGGAGCAAAGATGGCGAAATAGAACAATAAATTTGGATGTAAACAGGTTACTGGTCCTGCCTTGGGCATGCCTTGTCTGTCCATGCTCTGTGCCTGACCTGCACAGGCTGGTCCGTCTTCTCACTACGCTCATTTTTAGCTTTTTAATTTTTTTTCCCCTGGATGACGTTGTGTATCTTGGCTACCTTGCATGCATGTCTTTGTAGGCTTGTTGGGAGAACATGGTAAGCTTCACTGCTGGTTGGACTGGGACACATGTACAGCTTTAGTGTCACAATAGGCATATATTTGGTGGCAGAAGCTCTTTTGAAGATGCTCTGTTTCTTTCTACGTGGGAAGTATATAATGAGCACCCACCGTAGAAATAATTAAGTTGTGCTAAGTTCACGGAGTAGGCACCTGTAAAATAAAGACATGCTGTGAAAGAGCCTCAATGATGCTGTACGAGTCAAGGGCAGGATGCTCATTATGCTTCTATTGTTTCATGGCTGCTTAGCTGCAGCTCATATTTTAAATTACCGTGCTTCCCAGTGTCTGATTTTTGGTTGAAAATTCTCTTCTAATGCTTTACATCCCATGCACACACAATAAAGGCCAGATGGGAGCCCCCTACACAATCAATTGCCCTCTGTCTTCTGCCACAAAGATAGTGTTTCTTTGTGTTGGCTGTCCATCAGATAAATCAGTCTTTCCTTCGCCCATTTGGGATTAGAGTGTGCTTCTCATCATCAAAGCAAACAAAGCAATACTTCTTTTCCCTTTTTCTTTTCTTTTCCAGTAAGTGATCTCTTAACAGACTTAGACAGAGAAAATTAACATAGAGGAAAATTCAGTTTAATGCTCCATAAAAACCAGAACAAGGCAAGTCATCAGTAGCCAAGACCTGTGCTGGACTGTACCCAAGAGAGAGCTGCAACAGAGGGGCACCTACCATCAGTGTCTTGCCTAATGCATGAAGATTTTAGGCACCTGCTTGTCCTTTCACTCTCACATCCACACGCACTTTCTTGTGTGTAAAACCAGAAGCCCGCCGTTCAGATCTGTGCTGGGTGCACCTGATGATGTTTCTCACTTCTTTTACCTTCATTTCCTCGGGGCTGAGGAAGCTATCGACATGTAAGAGCTGTGAGTCTCCATAAATGATAATTTGCATATCAAAGGCTGTGTAGATTGCTTTGGATTCTCCCTGAAATAGTGACTGTTGTGGGGGGGATATTATCTGCTTTTTGGGATGTGACCAGCAGAGAGAATGAAGTGGCATCATAAGCATTCTACCCAGTGAAGATGACCCCACTTGTGATGGTCTGAACTCAGAGGACCGAAGCTGAGAGCTACCAGAATTCAGTGCTGCACCATCACCCTCACTAAGGACCAGAGTCCTTATTTACAGCTCCACGTTCTGTATTCAAGACGCAGAGCCAGACGTAAGCAGGGAAACCAGCCCGATGAGCTTTGTTATTCTTGCTCATCTGAATACAGGCTTCCCTGTCTGAACACAGTAGTGCCGCTTATTAGTGACAGACAGCTTGAGCTCCTCATTTTGTTAGGAATTAATCATCGGTAGATGTATGAAGATTCTTGGTTAGGGAGTTTTCAGGTTGTATAGCTTTTTTTTTGCAGCAAAAAGATCATGGGTGTTTTCACTGCTCAGGAATCGGCAATTTTTGCTTCATCATGCTGGAAAAAATAATAAAAAAAGATTGTTTGTTTGTATTTATGAGTTTGTATTTCTGATGCTTTACATCACCATCTCAAATAATTTTGTCCTGCCAAAAATGCAGGAGAGTAAAAGCAATTTTAGCAGGTTCTGTGACATTTGCATGGCTGTTCGCTGGGTAGTTTATAGAATAGCATGCAGATTTAATCCAATTTCTTTCTTCTGAAGTCGAAATACAAATATGAAAGGCAGCATTATCTAAAAATACCGGCTTTACTGATGTCACAAAATACCGCTTTGCTATATATAGTTAAAAACAATACTTGTGGTTTTCCCACTGCTTAATATGCCTCCTGAAGAGTCACTGAAAAGCTCACTCAATAAATCTGTTTAGTCTCCGAGGGATATATTTTCATCCACCAGGTCCTTTTGTATCTTCTAAAAATTATTTGCAGCGGACATCAAAGGCTGGGCCCCTCACTGGGCATCACCTCCAGAAGATGTGGGTGAAGATGCTAGTGTCCCACCAGCGACTTCCCCATTCTCAGGCCTTCACCTGTTGTCTGTTGCTCTTGGAGGTTATCAGTAGCTCCATAATAAATACTTGGGGCATTACTGTGCCCACCAGTTACAGGAGCATTGAGCAGGACAGGTCTGCATAATCTACATTATATTGTGTTTTTAAAAAGGAAGGTTCCCCACGTCTGTGTTCTGGTGGACCTAGGCAAGGTTGCCCAACTGCTGAGGCCTCGCTCATTGGCAATACAGTATCAATGGCTGTTGCAATACACACACTTGATGGAATACCTCTGCTAAGAAGGATTTCTACAGCTAGGGCTGGAATAAGGATTTCTGAAACCTAAAAAGTGAAATATTAAATATACCAACATTTCTGGAAGCAAGAAAGACTTTTGGTAAAAAGATTATGTCTTTTTCTAACAACATATATCATTTGTGTTCATGGCAGCACATGTGCATTAAGCAGCTGCAATTTTTATATGGTTTTAAATGTTTTTTTTTAAAGAAGAAATTACAAAATTACAGGAAAACCTGAAAGCATCTGGCTTTCTTTGTGGTTTAATAACAAGAGGGACTAGACTTGTCCCTCTGAGCTTGTGCATCACCAGTTGCATGAAAAGATAATACTAACGATCTATGTTAATCAGTACTGAAATCACAATTCTATCAGGAAACATTATATAGCTTAATTCAGCTAACTGCGGCTTTGCTTCCAAAACTGAATGGCATTGGAGTGGTCTCATGCATGAAGACCCTTTGTTTTTTTTACACAGTGGCATTGTAGGTCCCCCCGAGTCACTAAATACGCTGCTAACACAAAGCACCCCAAGACTGGAGAAGTCCCTTCTTGAGCCTTTCCCCCTTTGCAACTATGTCTTTCTGGGGCTCTCTTTAGACTCCAAAGGACATGATATTTCTGTTTGTGTGAACACAGCCGATATATTTGCTGAAGAACAACCTATTAGGCATGTGTGATCATTTATTTAAACTCCACTAACTCCCTGCTTGGGGTTACCTCACGTAGCAGAGGAGTAGCGAGGCTTCCTAAGAGCAGCTCACCTCTAAAACGACCAAGTTACTGTCCCAGTGCTTAGAAGAAGAAGCAGGAGCCCTCTCATCTCCCTGAGAAAAGGGGAAGCTATTTAAAAGTCTGGTGTTTTAGCATTTAGTTGAAAGTCTCTGCAGGGAGTTCCTGGAAAACTGGGATGACCAAGAAGTTTGGAGCATGTGGGAAGCCCTCTCCAGCCTCCCCTTTAAGGGTGACAGTCCAGTTATTGTGGAAAGCTTTCACAGCAGAGCTATATGATAGCGAGTGGCTCTTGTTCATACAATAAAAAGAGGAAAACAGGATTAATAGGGCAGGAAACACCTTGCTTGGTACTGGCAGCCCCTTTCTATAACTTACTTCCAGTGTGTGCAGAGATAACAGAGAATGAATTTAAAATCAGCTTGTGTTTTTGTTTTCAGTAAGAACAAAGCAGGAAAGAGCAATATAAAATTTAAAATGTGCAATTATGAGGTTCTAAATACTGTCCTTCTCAAATTGCCTTCTGGCTTTCAGGTGGCTTTTGCAATGTGTGGTGTGACATCAGGGGCTCCATCCAGTTGCTTGCTGCTGTTTGTCAACCAGTCGTTTGTACCTGCTGCGAGTCACTTGCTGTACCTCAAGCCATCATTTCAGCCACTCAGGCTGAAGCCAAACTTCTGAAAACCGTAGAAATAAATCAAACTCTCCATTTCTAAGAAGTTTTTTACACCCCTGTCTCCTAGCATGCAGCAGAAGTTGCCATTGCTTTGTATCACTATACAAAATCCTTAATGCAGTTTTCTGCCCAGGCCACTGCTGCCAGTTGGTGTCATCATAAAGCAGGGTTGAAGCAAACACCCCCTGGCTAACACAGTCAGTTACTGTGTGGCCGCTAATGTACGGCATGACTCCCCTGTATTTAAATACAACACTTTTGCTTTAGGTTTTAGTCCTGCCTTTTGAACGTACTGATGTCCTGGAGCATCATCCTGCCAAGACACTGGCACACTAGATGCTGAATCTCAATGCAATGCAGCAGAAGTATTTTGTTTATAGCACTGTAAGACTAAATAGCTGCTAAGAGCTCTTAAGAGACAGGATGAGATGATGCTTACGGCACATTTATAAAGTTCACAAGCACCGCAGAAGATGGTGCATCTGTATATGCTATATCCTATGGAAAAGAGAAGCTAATTATTTGTTGCTCAGGTCTTAACATCAGTTAAATGTGATGAAACTTGCAGAAATGAAGCATGTAGGAATGAAGGTCATCTTGAGCCGCGCTAGCTAAATGCACCAGGGTGACTGCAGGGCTGTGGACAGGCATGACCCATCAGTTAGCAAGAGCGTGCTTCCCAAATGGAGCTTCGCACACCTGGAGCAGCAGCAGGGAAACAAAATACTCCGGAATCTCTGAAGCTGTGCAGAAAAGATTGCACAGCTTCATCTGAAGACAGTCTTTCTAAACTATGCACTATGTCGTAAACCAACAGCAGGTGTTCATACGGAAGGTTAAAACAAAATAAATCTACAATTTCTCTTTCGTTTTAGGTTAAGAAAGAAAGCACAAAGAGGGCTGGGTTGTATTCCGTGCAGCTTCTCAGCCTACAGTCACCAGAAGTGGAAGAGCGGGGCATTTTGTGAGGACTGAAAACATGGATATCATTTAGGATTGTGTTCTCTTTTTAACTTAAAAATATGCAAAGACCTTCATGGTTATGAATAACATTATTAAAGGCAATAATGGGAAACTTATAATGGACAAGGATTAAAACTGCTTCAGGGTGGAAGGCAGCTCCTGCTCACACACACATTGCTCGATTTCAATGGCCCTTCTTTGCACTTCAGAAGGTGACCGTGAATACCGCTCTCCCTGCTTCATACAACAAACTCCAGATGCTTTATAACACGGAGGCATTAAGGGATTTGTGCAGATCTGCACAGGCTGAGCTGACACGGAGTCTTTAGCATAACAAAAGCCGCGTCTCAAACTGAGCAGCCATCGTGCTGATCTAATGAAGACTTCAGAAGTGAAATCCATGGAAACACACGCACAAAGCAGCTGAGAAAGCGCCAGTCCTGGAAAGGCCTGTGGATGCCTCCTGAATGCAGAACTGGATTAATGTATAACATAGTCGGTATAACATTCCAAACATTTTCTTAAAGGGGCTGCACATGCACATTTCCACTGACCTCAGCAGGGGTAGGTGCATTTGCTGCATGTTCTTTGGTGCCTAAAAATAGACAGTGAGCACTGATATAGAACGATTCTGAGCATCTGCTATGTTTCTTAGCAGAGAAGTAATTACTGAAGACTGCAACCTACCTGAAAATGGAAAGAGACAGGGGGGCTGGACTGGGATGCATTTTCATAAGCAATAAGGCCTGACAGGTCACAGTGAAACTGTGGCCCTTTCCCAGAGCAAGTTTTGCCTGACAAACCTATATCATTCTACATAACCTCCACAAAATCCTGCAGAAAGACTTGGCACTTTTGCTGTTGGGAAGAAAGCTGAACCAGTATCCTGTATTTGACTCCCAGATAGTCCTCTCATCAGAATGTGTGTGTGTCCTACCTGGGATCCCGTTGAGGAAGAGAGGACACACTCTATGCATTAAGCTCCTAGGCAGCTCAAAAGAACAAACTGGCTCTGCAGTAGATCTTATTATCCAGAAATAAGTTACGGTCATGCTAGCGTCTTCCGAATGCAAAATGTGCAGCTATTATGACCTGCTCTTTAAGAGTAACCATCTCCAGTGCTACACAGAGATCTAACCTGCTCTGAAGCTGCACCGGCTCTCACTTACTGTTTGCCTCATGTCACTCCGTGTGAGACAACGGTCAGAGCAGGAGAGCACTTGCTGCAGCACGCAGTCACGCTGTAGGCAGGTGGAGACCTGGTTGCAGGTCACCTCCCATTGCCTGTAGGTGCCGCCCAGCGGAGGAGAGGAGGCCGGGGTTGGGTGTGGGGCGAGTGACTGTGTCTGCAGGTGCTTGAGGAGGAGGCTGTGCACGTTCTGCCCCACAGCTGGCCACGCCCAGGAGGGCAGCATCCCTCCCTGGACGCCAAGTAGGATTTGCATCTAGAGCTGCAAAGCACATTGGGGAGCAGCGTAAACACGAAGGTGACCTAGGGTGCAGGGGGCGTAGGGATGAGCAGTAACAATGATTGCTCCAAGAAAGGGAGAAAGACCAAAAGGATCTGGGTTGAACACAAGGATGTGGGAGGGAAGACTAGGGAAGCAGCAAGATTAGCTTCATGGGGAAGATATTTGAATGGGTTAGCTGCAAGTGTCACATTAAAAAGAATGGGTATGAATGGGTTAGCTGCACCTATGGCAAGAGTAACTAAGCAGTAACTGAGCCTGTCAGGACTGTTTGTGTTTGCAGAATATGGACTTCCACTTTTTCAGTGGCTTGGCTTTGGAATTTCTGTTTTTTTTTTTTCTGAAATAAAATACTAACAATTTAGTGCAGACTGTGCTACTAACTGTACTGATTTGTGTATTACAAACTTCTACTTCCTTTAGGCCAATGATATAATAAATAGACCATAAATTAATATAATCACATAATTACATATACCTGAAAATACCTGCTGGATGAGTCAATGAGAGGATTAGGGAGAGTGTGGAAAGCGCTGTGGTAGAGATGAAAGGAGATTATATTTTGATTTTTCCGACATATTCGGAGTGTTGTAGAGAACACTGTTGTCATCAACTCCTCGAGGCAGCCTGTGAGCTGCATCACATGAAAGATTCTCATTTCAGAAGCTCAAGATATGTAGAAATGCAGCCTTTTGTGTGTACATCGGTGGTTGTAAGAAAGGCTGGTTGTTGGAAAGAGCTAAACAAGCACCCTCTAAAAACAACTACCTCAATTACCACGTTGTCATTTTCACAGTAACACTCAGAACACTAGAAACTATTGCAAGTGCCATTCACAGTATTTCAAACAACTTTAGCATTTGCCACCTCAGGGTACCAAAGCTATGATAAGTCCAGACAACTGGGCCTGAGCATTCAATAATCTCCTTTTGACTCTGTCCCTTCCCTTGGGGGCTCCAGGGAAACTCATTAAAAATAAACAAAACAGAATGGGTGTTTTGATCCCAAAATAACAAATGAAACAGCTGTCATCCAGCTGTTACCCACTTCCCAGAAGAACTGTTAATAATTACCCCCCTGTAATGTCTGTACACAAATGCCTCTTTCTTTGGGCGCACTTTTGTTGTGCTGGGAACAAAGGAAAGAAGATGCAGGCAAACACAGCCTGGCCCCATCATCCAGGATGTGCAGGCACTGTGTGAGTGCTAAATCCACAAAAAGCAGGGAAGAGCAGCCTGGCCAAGATGAGTCCTGCCGGATGCGGCCAGCAGAGCTAGCGGAGAGCACGGGATGCCAAGCAAAGGACGATCCTCGCTTACAGCCTGGACCGCCTGCTCCGTTTGCAGAACTCCTGGACCGCCTCCGTGCGGGTCACACTCCACAGAGTGCACCTGGATCTGGCACAACCCTCTTTCTCTGGCCATATGCAGTGCAATAATGGGACAAGTGAAGACACGGGAGGCAACAGATGTCCTCTCTGCAGTGAACCCCCAGCAGAACTGTGCACAGACACGCAGAATTCACCCGTGCAACAGAGTTTAGTGGGAGAAAGGTGCACAGGATTCCCTCGGATATTTGACACCCTGAGCAGTGTGCCTGTTATACACCTCCTTCTAAGAGAGCTTACTCTCTTAGGCTAGGCTTTACAGACTGAACTTCCCGGCAACACAAGCTATTCTTTGAAATACCACAAAGGTTTAAGGCTTTATATGATGACTTGCTAAAGGTATTTACTTGCAGAATGCACACTTCCAGGCATGCAGCTACACTAAAAACTAAAAGAAAAAAGAGAAGTGAGCCCCTCAAGGACAGGAGGAACCCGAGAGGAGAAGGCGCTCGGGAAATGCTGCTTGCGCCGCAAGGGTTGCTCTCCTTGGGCCGGCTGCACTGGGGCCTCCCGTACGGGATACAGAAACTCCCGTGCGAACCCCCGGGAGGCGCCGGTGCGGGACGGCGCGAGACGGCGCGGGAAACGTCGCGGGACGGCGGGAAACGTCGCGGGACGGCGGGAAACGGCGCGGGTCGCGTCACTCACCGAGCTGGCAGTGGCCGTGGCGCGCGCCGCGGAGGCGGCCGCCGCGCGTGGGGAGCGCGCAGGGGC
>JAUBOD010000270.1:493098-507435 GCA_032353885.1 Nothura maculosa | reverse complement strand
AGAGCCCTGGAACAGGCTGCCCAGGGAGGTTGTGGAGTCTCCTTCTCTGGAGGTCTCCAAACCCGCCTGGATGCCACACCACCCTGTCTCATACTCTAGGTGTCCTTGTTTGAGCATGGGGGTTGGACTAGATGATCTCTCAAGGTCCCTTCCAACCTTGAACATTCTGTGATTCTGTGAATACAGGCAATGTCCCTGCGGTTCTGGCTTTGCAGAAAGAAGATGGGGAGGTTTCCATTATTTGCCATGGACCACAGAAAAGGTGTTTCCCTTATTACATGATTTTTTGCCTAACGGACAGATGGGAACAAGACAATAATGTCAGCTTTTACTACTGGACAGTGAAATACTTCGCTCTTGAGCTCAATCACAGCACAAAAGTTAGGAAAAAAAAGGACATGAACTCAGCGCTTCCATATGCTCCACCACAGCAGCTGGCTGTACTGACGGCAGGAGGTCACCCAGTTCTCTGCTTTTGAGTTACAAAAGTGTTATACATTTTCATCATTTGATTTCGGTCTGGATGTACTTTCCAGAAATATTTGAACAACAGCAGGAGCTTTCAAGAAGGGGAATTAGTGTTCTCTAGTACTGAACACTGGTTAGACTATGTCCTCTAGACATCTCAGTAGCCAGCTTAGCTTCTCATCCCCTTTTGTAATAAGGATCAATGTCCTCCTGGCAATAGTGACCCATGCAACTCAGACAACAAGTCACCCCAGTGTATGGTATAGATGTGAACAGGCCAGATACAGCGGTGGGATCTTGGGACTCAGGGTGCAGTGCAGCTCCTCTAGTCCCCAATTCTTGCAAATATCTCTAGAAATAGTAACATACCCAGGATGGTCCTATCTTACTTCCACTATCAGAAATGAATGCGCAGAGAAATCCTCAAGATCAGGGCTTAGCATTTTTGTTTGTTGTTTTTTTCCCACCTGACTTTACTCCAAGAAGCCGTGATTGGAGTTAATCAAAGCTCTCCCAGGATAACAAAAACAGCAAGGAAGAGTCAGTCCTGGAGCCCAGCAGAGCTCCTTCACCTTTCCCACCCTCCTTTCACCAGCACGCAAGCTCAGAGCCACTATTTAACACCAAAAGCATTTTGCAGATCACTTTGCACAAGCAATGACATATACATGGCCCAGGAGATTTGTACTGGAGTGGAGCACCATTCACTTGTATAAGTGCCCCTATAAAAACCAGGGCGTATTTGTAAGAGCACAGCTGTTTCTTTGCAGTTTGCTCAAGTATTTTCTTCTCCTGAAAGGCACTTACTCTGGGGTAGTTAACAAGACAGATTAATTCATATGGATCCTTGCAGCAGAGGAGGGTTGTCACTGGTGGGGAAGAGAGCTTTGATTATATTATTCCCTACTGTCAACACAGGCACTTTATAACAGATTTATGACTAATAAAATCTTTTAGTAGTAGAGGGTCCTTGAGTTCCAATTTTGAACCTTTGGCCCTCGCTCAAATCACTGGCAGATGCGAGCATTAATAAAATCAAATAGCACGTGGGTGCTAAAGAGGCGTACGTCTGGATACTGAAACAAGGCAGTAAAACACAAGAGAGGGATCTTTACAATCTGTTTTGACCTAGTAGAATCATTCTGTCAGTAATGGAATTAGGCTTTATTGAAACATGATACTGCACAACTCAGGACGATGAAGTAATTCCCAGGAAATTCAGAGGGGTTAGTACTGATGTGGCTTCAATATCACCTTTTCATTTGTAAATCCTCTGTGAGTTTGTAAGCATGAACTGATAACGAGAAAACTGAATTTTGGCCAAGGAAACACAAAATAAACAACAACAACAAATCGTTTTATGAAATGATCTCTTTCCAGCTAGTGTCTCTACCTGAGATGAAGATGCCAGGACGCTCTGTGTGAATTCATTAAGAGTCTATCAAATCTAGCCTTAAATTCAAGCCAGAGATACTGCAAACCATAGACTGTGGGCACAATTTAAGCTTACTACTGACCTATCTCCATCTATTTTGTTCTCACCAATCCATGTCACCTGCAGGCAGAGAGCTATGAAAAAAAACCTCTTTTAGAGAGCCACACTCAGAAATCAGCCTTTAAACTCATTAACCTCTCAAAAGCTTAACTCTCAGCAAAAGCAACGTGGAAATCCAAATTATACCCTTCACCCAACAGTGTTGGGGAGCAAAATGCTCCCAAAATGCAGCTGAATGGGCGCATTTATGGAAACAAGAGCAGTCCATACCGGCGACTTACAGAACAAGCTCAAGCACCCAGCAGTTTTCCAGACTAGAGGCTGCCATATACATCTTGTCTGCCATATGTGATCTTTCCTGCTAATTAAATCCTTTCTCCCGATCATTTATAGCCCTCTATTTACTGGCTCATTGATTTTAGAGGCCATGTTAGTTTTCCTTTTTTGCATGTCTGTCTGAAGGATGACTTTATGACTTATTACATAATGAACAAGCAAATTGGCGTCAGGGTGATCCATTACCCAGATGGTCTGTGAGCAAAGGGCCTCCGTCTTTGACTTTGTCATGCTGCGAAGACAGGGAAAGATACTGAACCCCCCATTTATTTGGTGCAAAATTAGGCTTTCATCCCTACCACTGGTTGCCTTGGGAAGCTCAGAATATTGGCCCCACGCAGTTTCTTTTGGTGCTGACTGAAGGTTAAAGAGGAAAAAAAAATGGAAGTTGGAAAAAAAAAGAAACCTGTGAGAACATAGCAGGTATGGATGGTAAAGAGAAAGGGTTGATAACAAGAGAAATATAGGCTGCTAATTGAAATTAGCAGGCAGCAGCGCTGAAAGCAAGTGGAAGCTGTTCAAACATGTAATAAAGACATGGAGCTCTGCCACAGGCTGATGGGGGAACTTAGCGATTTTCACGATTTTGAAACTAGAAAAATTAATGGCAGAAGACAACCCCTGAAGAGCTACTAAGTACATTCGGTTTATGAAACCTCACCAATTACTGCAGGAGTATTCAGGGCAGTTAATAATATATGCTTTCCATGTTCTTATGCTTTATTCTTGTTTTATTGAGCAGGAGTGCATGAATGTGCAAGAAGAAGAAACTTAACCTCGGTACCTACCTTGGAACCTACCAAGACCTTTCAATTAAAGGATTCAAATTGATTTCCCAGAGTGAAGGACCCTTCCACAGTTTATTTATGTGGCCCTCAGCATTAGTACCTTGAGAGTGAGAATTTCTAACTGTTGCACCACCCTGTAGCTATGAGCTCTCTGTCATTGAGCTCAGTGCCATGTCTCAAAGCACAGAGCAGGAGTTACAACTGCCCAAGGATAAACTGGTCCCAAAGTGCCAGTGCTTGCCTTGCAAACACATGGCATTGAAAGCTCAAAGGCCACAACTATCATTACAGCACTGTGGCAGGTACACATGGAAAATAATTTCATTATGGCATGTTCAGGACTCCAGCACACCAGCATCTTTCAGTGCTGTGTCAAGCAGGAATCACTCTGAAGTTTAGAGATCTAGCAGGAATTAGACTATGTACAAAGGCAGGATCATGGGACATCTACCCATCTTTCACCGGAGGCTGCTAGGGCACTGTGTGAACTTGAGCTAGGACTAGACTTTGAGACCATCCGAGTGCCTCCTTCAGTTGGTTGCTATTTTGGGGAATTCTTCCGACTCTTGGATTGCCCACCTTTGAGTCAAGCCATATCGAATCTCTAAGCTTACAGTTTGTGAAAGAAGACAGAGCTGGTTTACTCCCTCTGTTCCCCTATTGTTTCGTGCTTAAAGGAAATAAACTTTTGTTTCAGTAATCATAAACACAAAGAGTTCCCCAGGGGGCTGTTGAAGACTCTGAGCTAGTTAAGAAGAACATTTACATGAATTAAAGTGCAGCAACAAGTTATCGCTGATCTAAGCTTCTTTCTAGCACTTAACTAGTGCCAGGAGGTGGAGAAAAGCAAGACATCCATGAGAGGGAAGAAAAGAAGGAAAAAATGGTATGTTTCCTTCTCCTTTACAAGCAGCAACAGGAAGGGCAACACCTCTTGTCCTTAATTGGCCACCTAGTGACAATTTGCCTGCTCTTGTCACAGCCATGTAGGACAGTGAGCCTTTCTACAGTGGTCCATGCTGTGTATGCTACAAGCCAGCATGAAGATAGAGCTCCTCTAAGCTCCTGCCTAAATACATCTGACCTCAAGAGATACACTGGGACTTGATGACCTTGAAGGTCTTTGCCAATAGTTTGATATGGTGTCTGCGTACCTTACCTGGCTACGCCTTGTTCTGATTGCAGTGGGGAACACTTAGCCATGGGGCAACTGAGAGCATGGGCTAGTGGTGCTGGTGTCCCACCAGGCTGTGCCAGCTCCCACGCTGACCATTGCTCATGGATGCAGCAACTTCTGCAGGTACAGACCTACACGGCAGCACTTGAGAAGCGATGGGCAAGTTAGGATGGCAGCATTAACCTGCCTAAAAGCCCTGCTCAGCCAAGGTGAATGCTACCAGTCACTTGTGATACCAGAAGCCACTCTGTTCTCCTTTGCACCTCCCACGTATAGGGGACATAGCCACTGTATGCACAGTATGAACATGTGCACTCACATGTGAATGTGTTGACCTGCATATTTGCTTATTTACCTGCACAGGGCAAGCGAGGAGCTGGGCAAATTAAGATAAATTCTTAAAAGAGCTAAAATCCTATGTGTGCTGTTTTTAAAGCCTGCCATAAGATGGAAGATCAGGTCCTTTGTGCTTAGGGCTGGAGTGACAGACCTTTGTCTTTCAGAGCAGCTAGAGACTCAGGTGTCATTTTAAATGTCATGTTCAAAGACACTGACATCCTCTGATTTGTCCAAAGGAGCCTGCTTTGGAAAGGGGCTCAAGTGCGAAGTTCTTTCTTAGAGGAAAAGCTCTTGTTAAATGTAATTTATATTACTGCAATATGCAAAATATGACAGGGAGGTTTGACAAAGATGCTGCACAGTTAATAGCTCTAGTGAGATCACAAACTCAAACACTCAGGTGCAATGTGGCTCAGATCCTCCCTCATTTTAAAGCTTTGCCTGGGAGTAAAACTTTGCAGAAAGTTATGCTCAAGTCTGTGAAGCTTGGGTGGGTTTGATCAATTATTCAAACGCCGCCTAAGGTCCCTGTTAATCTACATAAAAATAAAGTGACTTGCAGGAGAAAGCAGCAGATTCACAGGGAAAATACACCACGAAGTGGATCTCATAGCATGGTGTGGGGTAAGAGCCAGCTCCGTTCCCAGGGCTCGGCAATCAAGACCACGTCTTCCAGGCCACAAGTTCATTTGGAAATAAGTTGCGAGATCCCATGTGCCTGTGTCTGGACCTTGCCTATTGGATCTTGCAGCAAGGAGAAAATCCGTTCCATGAGAGGAGGCTTAAGGGATGGGATAGTTTCAGATTTTACAAAGCTGGGATCGCTATGGAGCGTATTCCAAGAGTTAAAGATTTCATTTTGCAAATCCTTCAGACTTGAGGACATGGCAAGAGCATCTCATTCTGAACAGCTGCTCTGCAGGCATCAAGGCAAGAAGTGAAGCATG
Source organism: Nothura maculosa (assembly GCA_032353885.1). Classification (NCBI taxonomy): domain Eukaryota; kingdom Metazoa; phylum Chordata; class Aves; order Tinamiformes; family Tinamidae; genus Nothura; species Nothura maculosa. The sequence goes on along the minus strand of JAUBOD010000270.1, from coordinate 501,885 downwards.
CCATGAGGTGTGGTCGCATGAGCAGAGCTTTCTGCCAGCTCCCTCCTGCTTGATCAATACCGGAGGAATCATCCGAGACCAACAATCCTTAATCTCTCCTCAAAATCAGTGCTCCCCAACCACAGGAGTGTCTGCACGGGGAAAGTCACCCCATGCTGCCAATGTTCTAGTATAAATTGGCTTTGACACAGCAAGCAGCCCCACAGCTCTTTGCTATTCATTCCCCATGGCTGCAGGATCTCTGTTTCCAGAGCAGAAGCTTGCGAATGGCACTAACGTTTGCTCACAGCTCATGGAAGCGGCTGCACAGCTGGAAACCCAACCAGCAGCTCAGATGACAGCAGTGGCACGAGAGCCCTTCCATGCATGACTGATGTCCTCCTCCGTGCCTTGCTGGCAACGTTCGCCCAGCAAGAGGCAGCAGCTTCGTTTCCAATCCCCTGAAGGACCTCCCACAATGAAAATCCCGCAGAATGAGGTAAACACTCTGCTACTGCCACACACCAGTAAATATTTTTCCCAGAAGTATTGCATCTCTCGGTTGCCTGCTTCACAGCAGGTCACTGCACACCATGGGCTGGAGCTCACCTTGGGAAGCAGGTTGAGGAGCTGCTCTAAGGCATCTAAAACATTAGTCTGTAGGGCAGCCCTGTATCAAATACTCTTTTATTCCTTTGGAGAGTATTTCAAGGTTGTCTTGCCCTCACCTTCCTAGGAGCATGCTATTACTAGTAGCCATCCCATGGCTAGCACAAAAAGGAGAATACTAGGTGCACTGCACTTAAGTCACAGGGTTAGTTAATCAATCAATTTTGTTCCTGCCTGAAATTAAGCACCTATAAGGGTTATTTCTTACCTGAAACATGACTTCGTGGCTGTTCCTGAGAAGGAATGGCAAATTCCCAAGCCCCTCAGCATCACTAGCACTGTTTGCCCCCACCTAAAGCCAGGGCAGTGTCTCTGAGACTGCAACTACTGCTCTCCACATACACACAAAAAAAAGGCATGTCCTCATACACAAGGCACCACCTTACCCTTTCCAGGCCAGAGAGAAGGCAGCACTGTTTCCAGCTTAGGTGCTTTCAGGACTTCAAACAATTACCTTACTTATCATCTCCACATGTGTGCTCCAGGTGACTGTTAATGCAGCTCCACTGCAGACATCCTGCACACGGAGAGGCTCAGGGTGCTGTGCTGTTACTGCCACATAGCCCTTCCTTAGCAAGCTCCGCTTCCAGCTGCAGATGATGAGCTCACCACAAAGCAAAGAAACACTAGGCAGGTTTGCTCCAAGAGGAAAATTGTCACAGTGATTAATTGAAACAGTTTCTTGCTTGGCCAAAGTCCACTTGAGCAGAACTCGAGTGCTTTGTCCTCCTCCTCCTGCAGAGTCCTTTCCCTGCCAGCCACACAAACAGTTGCTATCTGAGCATGCAGCAAAGGGAGGGCAGCAAACAGCAGAGCCAAGCTTGCTGCAGGAGTCCTTTGGAGCCCTGAGGTTCTAACTTGAAAGCCGATAGGTAATGCATGAGAAAAAGCAACACATGGGGGTCTGAGCATTCCTTTTTGCAATGCAAGGAAATGCATCACCAGCTTCTTCCAGCCTGGCTGGGCAAGGTTATAGGGACACTGGTATGGATAAGGTATTGGGGTTTGTTGCCACCTGACATCCGTCAGTATTGCATTGACAAACTTTCAAGCATTCATCCACAGATTCAGTTGGTCCAATGCATCCAAGGAGCAATAACCATCAATGGCTTTCCAATTCCTTCCCATGAAAAGGTGTGGATGAGCATAATCTAGGATCCAGGTGGACATGGCAGACATCTGCTTGGCCTATAGCACACCCACAGTTTCAGCAAGGAGGCTATGGGAGAGAAGGGTTCCATGAGCAAGGGGTAGGCACTAATCCAAGGAATACTGTGAAGGAATCATTTCTCTTTGAGGCAAGCATCTGGGATTACAAGCACTTCTCACCAAGAGAAAAAAAAAATAACCCTGCTGACAGTTCTTATATTTGCAAATGCTTGTTTGATCCTTTACAAGATAGAGGAAGGCAGAAAACCCCAGCACACTGGGCATCTGATCAATACACCTAAACCCCACTTTCCCTTTGATCTCTCACCAGCTCCTGATTAGTTTTTGAAATGTAAATAGAGCTTTTGAACACTCCTAATCTCCCCTTAAAGCCTGACTGAGGGAAAAGATACTGCTGTTCAAAGAGCAGAAAGCAACTGAGTTGATCCCAAATGTGATGGCAGCAACAGCAGTGCTAGGACATTATTCTGCTCTCCATGTCCTGTCACCCTACAGTTCCCACAGAGTCCAACTGATGCTGTGGTCGGGCTAGGAATAAATGAATCCACAAAGCTTTGTCCAACCCCCCAATTAACTTGCTCTTTGGGCAGCTACCAGTGCAGGCATGGCCTACGTGGAGCGAACAATACAAGTTCCTCCAGATCCTGACCAAGGGACTGGTCCCAGGGCATGTTGATCTGCAACCACGGATGCCATCCCATCTGCACTCAGCCACTGTCTGAGAACAAGAAGCCACAAAGATCCCTTGGGAAGGGATGGAGGGTTTAATGATTATTCGAAGAATTTAGAGAAGAGATTGGCCATACTGGTTAAGGAGCAGATTCATCATATGGATCTGTCCAGCTGAGTGCCTAGGACCTGCAGAGGGATTAGCTGAAGTACAACAGAACAGGCCCAGCTCTGCAGGTGAGGTCACTTGAGTGGACTGATTGAACCTGCTTATGACAAACAGTGCCTGGTGCTCACTTAAGACAGAAGTTTTGCAGACAAGGAGCTGGGTTTAACTAGTGCCAGGCAGGTGAGTAGGCAGCATCTGGCAGCTTATCTGCTTGCTGAGGTATTTTAAAATCTCATCTGTTCACATCAGTCATAAAGAGATGAACAATAAATGGAAATCAAATGAAGGAAAACAAATAACTCACTTTGGATCACAAGGTTTATAGTGACATTTGAAGCTACTTTTTCTTTTGGTGCTGCAGACTCTGTGCCCTTTTATGAGTATTCATCTGCGTTTGGACTATATTCTCGAAACTGAGGTTTTGTTTGTGTTCCTTACTGGAAACTAAAGACATGTCAGGTCCTGATGAGATCATCACTCTTTGCTATAAGTACAAAAGTCCTTTTTCCAAGTACAGTCAAAGGGCAAGGCACAGAGTGCCCTGACCTCTGGTTTCAGAGAGTAGCAAGAAACATCAGTATTTCGGTTGTCTTTATTGTTTATAGCATCAAGGAGGAGGGAAGTCTTAGCAACGTTATCTATTTATCAGTCCACCTGTCAGACAAACAAAGCAGTTGCATTAATCATAATCATCCAATCTCTTATCTGGAACGTGATCTTGGACTGAATATATCTCCCCAGCACAATGTGCGGCTGTCTTGGCCAACTTGGTAGGAGCAAACTAGAAGGAAATGAAATCCTCTCTATGTTAGAGTCCCAGGCCAAAGGCCAAGGCAGCTTCAGTCTAGGCAGTGAGCTGAGGATGTGACTTGTTTTCTGGGACTCTGGATAGCAATGCATAGTTCAGACATTGCTCAGGAAAAGCAAAGTCTCCTGGATTTATTCACACGGAGGTTTTAGGGGAGAAAGCTGCAACATCCCCATCATCAGTCCTATGAGAACTAATTGCTCTACTGCCCATGAGCTTTTGCCTTCTTGGTACCACCCACAAAGGGGCAATAAGTGAGATGGTTAGTTGATGTTGATCAAATTATTAGCTGGCATCTCTGTTGCCTGCTGTTGTACTGGCACCCATTCCAGCAGGGATGACAATCTCATATGATGGTCCATTTTGGGACACCACAACCAGAGATCAAGCCAGAGCAGAGTGTCAGAGCAAACTGCAGGGAAAAAAAAGGGCAAAAAAGGCAGGATTGCGAGGCACAAGGGGTCTGGCAGTGTCTCCAAGCCTCCACTGTGCCGTGCTAAAGGCTGTGGAGTATAGCACACCTGCACGTCAGGTCTTTCCTCTAAGATGGGTATGATTGACAGCATCGTAGTGCTTTTTAATACGTTTACAGTCAGTGTTGCAGGAGATGCTACAATTCATTTCTCTTCAGGAACCTTGTGCGGATGATGAATGTTCTTTAATAGCTGCAATATTTAGTGTTTAATGTAAGATCGCTTGCTGCTAATGCTTTGCACTTGCAAAGTTATGAAGCTCCGTTTATGGCTGACTGCAGATTTGACAAATCCACTGTAGTCTTCAGCCCAAGTAGCTCATGGTGCAGATGTGAGTGGGGAAGTTTTTTCCACCTCATCCCTCCTTTTCTGCATTGCCAATTAGATTATTCCACCAAAGAGCTGTGGTTCGATTGGCAACGAACTCAGTGCATCCTCCCATTCACATTTCTCACATTCACTACAGCATGAGCAGGAGGCTCTCACCCAGAAAAATCACTTTGTGCAGCAAAAAAGCTCTCTGCTTTTGACTTTCCACCTTTATCAGAACCAGGCTTTTTTGCTTTTGCCATCAAGATCTCAAAGGAGATCTTGGCGACAGGAACGTCATGGAATGAAGAAAATAGATAGGTGAATAAAAATCAAAATGCAGTCTACATCTGAGGAGACTGAGGAAAGACCATCAGGTCTTCATGTTGATAGTCAAGGGCGCTGCATCCTGGCCCAAGCTCTGTGCTAGGATATGGGGCTTTATCATTGTAGCAAGCACATTGTAATCCAACTTAGCTCCTGGAACTAGGAAAAAAAACACGTTTCTTGGAGGGATGGTTGCCTAAAATCCAGGCACTAGTGTCAAAATCACAGCAATTCACTCCCATTACTGTCATTTCTTTTGTGCTGCTGGTGGTTGTCAGAGGGGAAAAATAGACACCGATTTGAAAGACAGCGCTAATTTAATTTGCCAGTATGAATAAAGATAAGAGTGTAAAGCATGTTAATGAAGCTACTGTATCACATACTTCACATGCAAAGGAAACACTGCCTTTCGCAGATCATGACTGCATTTTCCACATCCAGGACTGATTAAAGTAGGGTGAGGACATTTCATTACACACCCTCCTATGAAAAACAAGGGGATTTTCCAGGGATGCGAAGGCACATCTGGGAAAGGCTAGAGAAGGAAAGATGCCTGTTGCTGTTGGTTAAATATTCGGGTTCAAGTGCGTTCATTGCATCGCTATATATTTATCTGTTCATAACTGTTTATCTTAGTGCTGATATGGGATTCTTTCACTCTCTCCCTATAACTTTAGCTTGTCAATTGACAGAAGAACATAGTCAAAATTATGAAAAAAAGGCACAATAAGTCCCAGAAAGCAATTTAAAGAAGGTGAAAGATTTTTTTTCTTCGTTAAGCAAATTAGAGTTTAGAAAAATCAAAATTATCTGTAGCAGAGAGTCCTTGCCAAGCACTCATGAGGGTTGCAGGCATGTGTCTTCACCAGGACGTAGCTTCGTAAAGCAGACAGGGTTTATTCTACCTCTGTAAAAACAGGATAATTCCAATCCTGAGAGGTTGGGAAGATCAGTTCCCAGCCCTGTAAAGCAGGACTGTAAGAACAGTGAGACAATGTCTGTAATGTGGAAAGAAAAAAAGATATTTTTATTAAAAATAATCCCTTATCAAGTCCCCTTAATCCTGATTGACCTGTAAGAAGGAAGTATTTTCTGGTCTAGTCAATGGAGTGGAGAAGAGCTGATTTTTTTTCTTAGAAAAGGAGGAAAAAGCGCTTTCACTGAGATGCAGGAAACAATCATCAAGGTGCAGAGGAGCATGATCCTGGCTTGGGGCTTGGGCGTGTGACTGCATCATAAGTCTACTGGGGTGCATCAACTATGCTCAGTTTTAAGACGTTCTCCTGCTGATGTACAGAATTACCAATGCAATGATTCAGCTCCAGAAGGATTTTACAATATGAGTCACACGCTCCATGCTTCGTCTGGCCCAGAGACTTCTATTTTGTCCCTTTCTGAGGTTTCCTTTAATTTCCAAAATTGTTCAGATTGAAAGAGCTCTTTGGGATAGGAAATTACAGCATGAATAAGGCATATCTGTGCCCTCTCCTTTTAAAACATGCAAAAATAATAGCCTGCTCTCATCATCTACCTGGTCTGATTGCTGTAAGCTCTGGGAAAAAATGCTGCGATAGAGTTGGCTGCTCCTTAGCGCTCTTCTACTGCTGGGATTTAAGGATATGGCCCCCAGTCTGTGGCATAGATAAAGGAGCAGGGAAGAGGAGGCATCAGACAATTATCCATGCTTTAATTTATTCACCGACACTCAAACTCTTTGGCCACCACAATGACCAGGCCAGGCCGGGCACCCTTAGAAACCTCCCTCCCACAGCACAGGGCAAGGGTCAGAAGATGGATGAAGAAATAAAGTGATATTTATAGGGTATGGTGTACATTTATTGAACTTTTTTATTTTTTCCAGCTGCTTTATGAAATCTCATTGCTAAGAATTCATTAGAATTCTTTTTCAAAGAATTAGAATTCTTTGAATTCAATTCATTAGAATTCTTCTTCAAAGAATTCATTTTTTCCCCCCTGCTTCAGCTCCCTTTGCCACTCTGCCCACTTTCTCTTGTTGTGCCACGACATCTCTGTGTCTTTCTCCAGCTAGTAAAGGACGATCAATCCAGGGAACTCATCGACTCCCCCAAAGTTATAGCTCTTAAAAAAAAGTCATTTGCAGTGTGAAAAATGGTGCAATATGTATCTAAACCTGGGTGACTTTATAGAGCCATTACAGCACAGGTATCAGCGGTAACGCTATATATCTGTCAGTAATTACTTGGTCTTAACTGTTGCTCAAATCTTCCGCGTTATAGAGGCGCATATAGAGGGTGAGAAGCATTTGGTGGTTAATTCTTGGAAAGTGAGTGAAACTGCATCAGTTTTACAAACAGGCCACTTCACAAAGGGAAGAATTTGAGTTCAAAGGAGCCATCAAGTATTTGAAATAGTAAATATTGTCTGCTTTCTATGCAACTTTTGGTTTTCTAGAAGCTCCTAAGCACACTCTTGAATGGAGTATTCAGCCTTTTCTTCTTCAGCTTTGCGTCTGCAGAATTCCTTTTTGTTCTTAATGAAAGCAGAAATTCTCCTTTAATCATGTGCCTTTAGGACCAAGGGCTTCATGATAGGAGAATGGGAAGAACAATTGTGATATTAGCAGAACGACACAGTTGGGTTCCCCCCACTCCGGCTTTGGGGCTCCCAGTTGCATCTATCTCTTTCCTAAAGCAGCAGCCTTGGCACAGGATGTCACCTCCAAACCTTTAGTGTTCGAAATTGCTTTTATCCAGGAGAAGACTTAAGCTCCAGAGGAAATAACTGAGGCAGAATTATCAAGTCCTTCAGAATTTCCCCTCAGTTGTGCTTGGTTCTGGGTGAATATTTGCTCTTGATGTGCTGTGCTGTTCCCACTCCTTGTGCAGAGGAGGACGATAACCAGCTTTCTTGTCCATGCTGCTGGAGGAGGAGAAATTTGGACACTGTTTCCTTGTAATTACAAGAAAAGCTTTTTTCCTCTGATTTTTATTTTTGGCCAATTTAAAGAAAGGCATTAAGCTGGAGAAAACAGGCTGCAGCAGCAGTTACTTCAAAACCAAGAGTTTTTCTTTTCTCTTTCTTTCCCTTTTGATCGTTCACTTTATGAGACAGGCTGTTTGCCCAAGTCAAAACCTCACTTTGAATCCTGGCCACACACACACACAAAAAAGAAAAGCATCAGATGAAATGAGTGGATTAGCCAAGTGTTACAGTCTCTGGAAAGAAACTTTACGGGAGAAAAGAGAATAGTCATAAAAGATGACTCCAGCTGACATTTGCAATGCAACATGATTCTCCATAACTGAATAACTACAGCAAGCAGAAGCTTAAAAACAGGACAGCTTCAGGATAAGTGACTCAATTCCTGCCCTAATGGAAAGAGTCTGAAGCTTCCTATTTATACTTTGCAACATGTATAAGCAGAATATACATATATTTATGGATATATATATTTTTTTCCAGTTGCGCTCTCAGATTAATGCCAGGACTTCTCAGCAAAATTTCTCTTGCCAGCCTCAGACTTCATCATCCGCCCAATCTCAACCTGTCAGCCCAACATTATCTTTGCTCATTTGCAGAACAATTCTGCAGAGTTATTAAGAAGGAGCCTTGCCGCGTTAATGCTTTTGTGCTTTGAGGCAGTAATCTGGAGTCACTGGAAAGTGCAATAGATAGAGAAAGCCCTCAGTGCATGAACACAAACAAGAGCTGCAAAGAAGCCAATACTCATTCTTTAGCTCCTTCTTTTTGTTTTGAATGTGCAAATTCTGTTACTCCAAGAAATAATTTATAAAGCATGTTTCACTGAGAATGTTCATAAAACATACCCTGTATTCATCTATCTATCCAGAAACCCAGCCATTTTATTACTGTAAAATTAAATTCAGGATAAATGAACCAAAGTTAATTCTGTTGGGAATGAGATACACTGGAGTGCCACAAACTTCCCTCGCCATCAGTAATGTTTTAATTTATATTTACATGCAGTTGGTTAGGTAGGCTTTGTTACAGCATTTCCCAATTAAATTCATTCTGGATTGAACCTGTGCCTCCACCAAGAGCATCTGAGTTTCTTTCATATTGAGGCATTGTGCCCTGACATCAATGTACCCGAGCAATCTGGCTCTTCAACACTGGAATGAATTTCTCTTCCCCATGTCTCCATCGAAGGATTCATCAAACTCCTGGATAGATGCATTAATATTAGTAGTAGTTTCTTAGGGCATTTTTGC
>JAUBOD010000270.1:463860-492998 GCA_032353885.1 Nothura maculosa | reverse complement strand
AGCTACAGTTACTAGCACTGACTCCAGATCACCCTGTCCTTGAAGTGGCTCTGGTGTTCCTTCCATCCTCAGGTTCATTAATCTCAAAAAAATGATAAGCGCTAATTGTGGGGCTGGGTTTTCTCAGACCCCATTAAACTAGACACCCAACTATCACGCTTAAAGAACGGGAGTCAGATTTGCACTAGTCTTAGGCACCTCTGAAAAATCCCATCCAAACTGTGCTGAGAAGCTTTTAGATCAACACACAATGGGCTGTAAGATCCCGCAGTATTTCCACTTTAGTTCAGATTTATGGCAGCATCATACTTGCTTGGAAATGTTGATTTTCTTGCAGAAATCACTGCATCTATCTCTGGAGAAGCACTCATTTATAAGATACATATAAGAAAGCTGTCCCCATATCTCAGTCTTTCTGTGTATTTTCACAGCATATAAAAGCTTCTCATTCCTTGTATTCTTCACCAAGACCAGAAGCTTTGAATTCTTTGATTCCAGTAAACTACCATTTATTAGACACATTAAATGAAAGACAGTCAAAAGGAGAATGCAGGAGAAAACTCCAGCCCTGGAAAGCCTGCTTCTACCTCGCGTTTCTCATCACCAACACAAACAGTCTTTCAGCACATCAAAGGCAAGTGCTGCGATATAATAAGGCACATTGCAGTCAGCGAGATATGGGAGGATGTAAACGCAGCTAAATAGGAAGATATGTATTTAGAAATAGGTTACATATCTGAATTCAAATCCCCACTTATCGTCTCTGATAAATTGCTCATGCATTTAGAGTTAGGACACAGTGTTGGTGTTTACTTCTCTTGCTTGAGAAATGCAGAGCTATCGTGATACTGAGTTGAAATTTTCAGCCCTAGGGAAGGGCTGTTGTTGCCTGAGCACTTCCAGCTAGGTTGGCTGTGGTGGGGCTCAAGAGGGATCTCCAGACCTACAAAGTCTGGTCTATCTTGAGATGGAGAAGCAAAATTCCCTTAGTATTGGCTGTGAAAAGTCACAGCAGCTGCTGGCTGACACGGATGAAACATGTTCTACATCACCATGAGGAGTCTGCATTCAAGAGGCCACATTCTAGTGGTGTTTGTCATAAGATTGACCTGCAGTGACTTCCATGGTATCACATGCTAGGTTCCTAGAGTGAACAATGGCAAGAAGATATGGACCTACACCACAGCATGGGAAGGTGGATACATAAACAACAATGACACAGAAAGTGTCACTTTCTTTTGCTGGAAAATGAAAAGCAGAGGGACTGGAAGAATATCTCTTTTTCTGGACCCAAGCTATGGAGGAAGGAAGTTACCTCTGTACCCTAGGAAGAATAATGAAGAATCACAAACTTCCTTGGAAAAGGGAACAATGGCCAAATTGCGATAGTGTAGCCACTGCATAGCTTTCGTTTGCTCCCATTGTGTGGAAGACGTTGCCAAAGTACTTCACTGAGAGACGTCTGCAGGTTTTATGGATGAAGAAATCCATCTTGCCTCAGAGAAGAATGAGACTTCTGTCTAATAATCATTCATTATCAGAGCAAATCCTAATATGAGCAGGGTTGGAAGGAAAGAGCTCAGTGGCAGCAATTTGCTGGACAGCTCCTGAGCTTTCTTAGGAAACCAGTGGCTATGTCTGCATGAGCCCATATGGTGGTTTCAGTGGAGTGGTGATTCCTGTGATCAGACCTTTTTTTGCAAGTCTATCCTTCCTAGTGGATTTTCAAGAGCCATTTGACAAAACCTTGCCTCTGGATAGGTGTTCTCTAATCCTACTCAGCTCTGAATAGGCTTTCTTTGATAAGCAACGGATGCACAATGCCTATGTCCAAGTAGGCTGATGTGATAAGAGGACTCTGCCTTCTTCAGATCTGTGACACTAGGGAACATGAATGGACTCACTTGTCTTGTAAACGGACCATTATCTGGCAGTTTGGGGTGTGATAATTCATACCTGAAGGTTTTCCTGGGTTATTACAGCCTGCTCCAATCCTGTAGACTTCAACAGAATTGTGTTTACAGAATAAATTTCCATTTGACATTGTCCATTTCACTCCATGAGGAACAGTGAGACTACTAAGAGGGACTTCACATTGGTGTAGTCCAGTCACAGGCACAAACCACAAGGACGAAACTCTAGTGATCTGGTTTACTAGATAATGAATACAATAATGAATTATTTCTCTTTACAGATTTAGGGTTTCTAAAGCCCCAAAAGACTGATGAGCTCAATTCCTCTTTTCAGAGGAAACCAAGAGCTAGACTCACAAAGTCTATATCCCAAAGTTGTCTTGATGACCAAAAAAGCTGGCAACTCCAGGGGTGTGTGAATACTCCTTGGTCACTGATGTACTAAACCAAGACATTTTGGAAAAAGTCATTTTAAGAAAAGTAGTAATAAAGTAAAACCAGAAATGTAGAAGTTCAAGGATGATTTATATTCATTTCTGTAGCTCTTGTAGAAAGCAAGGACACATTGGCATGCTCTCCTCACTGACTAGAAACCCACTCAGACCACTGGCAGTCTCAGACTGGCCTGTGTTCTGCAATAGAAATAGGGGTGTGTTTGAGGGATCTTTGTCACTTCCATTCTCCTCCATGTGTCATTTTTCACAGTCGCTGTGAATACCTTTTCTGTCTTGGCAATCTACTGCACTGCAATATATCAAGCAGTACCTTGCTGACATTTGGATCCGAGGGAGCTGGGACTGACCCGTGCTTCTCCATGCAGGAAATGAAAGGGGAATGCACTCTGCCCCCCATGCAGCACAGTCCTCACTCTGCTATCCAGGAACCAGCCTTCATTTTCAAGACAAATCTCAGTCTAGACATCCCCGAGTCCTCCCCCATCTATTTTCATTGACATCTATCAGGTTGGAAGACATTACTCATGTCATTCGATTAGCACGCCCGGAACCAGAAGAACAAAACAACCCACCCCCAAAAAACCCTTCTCTTCCAATAAAGGTTTCTGACCTGGAGAGTTCTCCACTAATAAGGCAAGAGCAAAAGCTTCCTGAGCAATCCGGGCTTTGAAGTCGGCTAATAAATCTTTTTGGCTGATCTCTGCTGTGTGCGGTGAAAGCTGTCAGAGGCAGGATTCTTTGTGTGGCCCTGAGAAAGTGCTTCTGAATGGTGCATGCTGCTCTTCACCGCTCGTTCAGTGATGGATGCTCCTTTGAAGGTGAAACCTTGTTAAAATTAGCAGTGGCCTGAGCTGCTTCTTTGTTTGGTTTGGTTTTGTTTCATCTGCAGAGAACGGAGAAGGGAGGGCAGCAGGGCAGGTGGGAGAGCTGGGATTCTCCCACTGCACCTCACAAAAGCCCCATCCTTTCACTTCCCGCACAAAGGGGCAAAGGCCAAGCAGGTAACAGCAGCAGTTGTCAGAAACCAGGGCATCACAGAACCTTTGTCAAAACTATCCCGGCGTCCAGCTCACAGAGGTGCTGGGTTTCCTTGGAAACCACAGCAATGATGGGACTCACGTGCCAGGGCACGTTCGACCAACCCAGGGCTCTTGGTGGCTTTTGGGTTGACCAATGTGGACCTTTTAGATGCCTGCAAACTCAGGGGTCATGTCAGCTCATAGGGGTTCCTGGGCATGCCAGACCAGCCGCTTCAGGGTGTTCTGTGGCTACCAAGTTGGCAAAGACCATCTCTCTAGCAGTTATTTTTAGCCTAGCAAATGATTCTTGGGAAGCCCTTGAAATTCTGGAGATAGACAGAAAGCAGCTGCTACAGGGACCTCTTTGCTCTTCTTTGAATGGGCCAAGGTTCCAACACATGAGCTCTTTGAGCAGCTGACTTGCAGCCCCTCTGTACTGTCCCACAGCCTGGGAGCAAGGAGGTGCCTGACCATGCTTTGAAGAGTCCTGTCATGCCCAGGATCTCAGCCAAAGCCCAGGCTTGCTACCTAGGGAGAGTTCTAGCCTGAACACTGAGAAAGCAGGTGAGGGCAACCAAAGACACAGTAATCTGCTTCATCCCCATCCCATACACTGTCCAGGGCAAAACTGTAACTTGAATTTGAATGCCTCATCCTCTGCTCAGCACCTTTCTCTTGCAAAGCCAGTGTGGAAGAAAACTCCTCAACTATTACCCTTACTAACACTATCCTGACTTACCCCTTCCATCACTCTTACCTATTTGCATTGCAAAAAAATGGAGAGCAGAATCTCTCATTGCATGTTGAGTCCCTGGCAGGCCCACAATGCCTGCATCCTCTCTCCAGTCTGTGTTTCCAGGTGTACAATCCAGTAGCAGGTGCAAAACTCCCCCTTTTCCCATCACGGGTACTGAGCGGAGGCATCAGCCGCACAACGGGAATCTCATTTCAACAGAGGCCTCTGGGCACAACAGTAATGCAAATAATAACAATAACTTTAAGTCAGGCTTTTAATGGTGCTGCACGCCTCACTCCCTTGGAAGAATCCTTTAAAAGATCTCTTGCTCTTTATCTTTTGTTTTCTTTAAACTGTGATTGAATTTAGGACTAATGAAAATGAGACTCTGAGAGCATTTACTGGAAGGCGGCTGTTCTTGCTTTTTCATCTTGCTCCCTCTCTGCTGGCCTGTCTCATGAGCTACCTTTTCGGCATCCACTCCGGGAACAACAAGCCAACACATCGCTATAGTGGGAGCTGGCGTAGAATCAGGGCTTGAGCAGGTTGGTGCCATTCATCTTCATGTTCATAGCGAGGTCATGCAGTGGGCACGGCTTTATTTTCCTTCGAAAATTGTGACAGATCATGGCATCTTAATAAAAGAGAAGGTTTCTCTGTCTTTTGCTGAGGGAAAAAGGAAAGGCTGTTGGGAAATCCAGATCTGAATATGTTTTGATTTTTCTACATCAGATAATCAGCTTTCGGTTTTACTGGTCTTTGAAGGAGAATTATACATCAATAGTGCTTAAATTACAAGTTATGATTTTGCTAAGACCATAAGAGAATGATTGAATATGAAGAAAACATTGACAAAGCTGAAAATGAGGGAAAAAAAAGTCTTCCTTGGCAATCTGTCAGAAATAGAGTGTTATAAAAGCTCTTTAATGATGATGACAGGTAAAATAGTGTTGGCTTTTGGTCTCATTTTGTTGCATTTTCCAGATGTCTTTGCTTTAGTAGCATAGGAAAGAAGTGTCCTGATCTTAACAAGAGGTCAAGATGTGCAAGCCCAGCAAGTAGCACCCCAGCTCAGACATGAGTCATCCCAGATGGTGGTGGCACTGGCACTCAAAACCTTTTCCCTTCAGCTCCTGGTAGATCCCAGGTGAATAGATCTCACAAATATTGCTCCCCTTGGAGACGTTTGGAGAGCAATTCTGGCAGGCTTCCTGAATGTATTTCCCATCCGGTGTCAGCAGACACTGGGTAGCCCTTGTGACTGATATCCATCTCACCTTGAACTGTTACTAACGTCATCCTTTGCTTGGTGTCATTGAAGCAACATGGCATTATTTCCCCTCCCTTGTGGAAACACTAAAACTCTGAAGACAGAAGGGCCTCTTAAAAGCATAAAATAATACAGCTGGACACTGACACTTTCCTTCTTATTTTTCTATCTTACATCCTTCCCTTCATTAATTCTGCCAATAAAAATAAAAATTAAAAATGCTAGTTTCATGCAAGTCACTTTCTCCATGTTTTAAACAGCAGGTATATAGAAAGGGTAATTAAGAGCTCCGAGTTAAGAAGGAGAGAAATTCCAGATCCCAACAAAATAAACTTGACATGAAACCATCACACAGGTTATAGGAAATCAAAGTCCCTCCTTAACAATATGGTAAAGAATTCTATTATGGAGCTACTTTAGGAAGTGCCAGAATAACAAGGGTTTCAGGCTGTCACATAACAGGCGCTCTGCGAAACATGCAGTTTTGCAGCTCCTTTATTGAAGGCAAATTGTCAAACAGCTTCAGATGGAAAACTGCCCTGTCTGGAAGGGATCAGAAAGGAGCTGGTTCAGTACCCATGGCTCTGCGAGGACAGGCTGACATGAAAGCAGATTGGGAGCAGGAAAGGTTTGGGGCTCCTTTAGCAAATTTCTCAGAGAGGTTGGTCTTTTTCTTCCCTTCTGTGTGTTTTTGGTGAGTAAAGAAGGAGACCTGAGGAAGGCAGACCTGGAGGCTGAAGTCTCAATCTCTCTCCTAACACATCTGTGTTAGGACTCTCCCAACACAGGGCTCACCTTCCTTGTATTTTTATGTGGGTCACTACATTTCAGGGAATTGGATTGTCTTCTCCAGATCCATCAGCTCAGCCCAAGTCTCCCCCATCTTGTTGGCTCACAGGAGCTGCCTGGAGCCCCAGCAGCATGGAAAGTCCAAGGGAGCACTCAGACTCCTTCATCCACCTTCATTTCCAAGCACGATCTGTCCTTCCCCTGTTTGATCCAGTCTCCAAACAGTTCATCCCGCTGTCCTGTCCATAGCTGGGTGACAGCTAACACTTGGCCTGCCTGCTCATTTCAGCTCCTGCCTACTGAAGAGATGGGTCATAGGAGAGGGAAAAAATCTGATTTTGTTACCTCAGAGGCAGGTTCAGCCAAGCACCAGGACAACACGAGAGCTTTGTGCTTCAGCCTTGCTCGCGGGCTGCAGCAGCGTGGGAAGGTGAGGAGGCGGTGAATATGCTCCCTGGGGGCAGCTCCTGCACGTGCAGCACATCTACCCTCCATGGGCTGGGAACACAAGGATCTGTAAGGCTGCAAGGTCTCGTCCTGCCAGGCAATCTTCAGGGGAAATCCATCCGTCTGCTTAGCTAATTATAGGAGTGTAATGAGGCAGCCACCCTCAGCAGTGGCTCAGGTTTCACGGCCACTCAGCAGGCTTTGCACGGCCACCTCCAAAAAAGTAATTATTGCCTCGATATTGGGTTTGTTGGATCACACACTGCAGCTGCTATCGGTGTCCATCTGTGTGCAGAGCTATCTGGGCATCCTGCAAGGGGCAGCCCCTGCCCTCAACCTCGGATGAATAAATGGAGTTGGTGGAAGAAGAACCTCTGCCCATAGGGAGCATGGCATGGTATCATTTAAATGAGACATTAAATCCACCCCAGAGCCCAAACTGGAACCTTTGGCACCTGGATCTTGAATCAGGCTCAGCTGGTGCCTCTTTAGCCTTCAAAATAACCTTTCAAAATAAGACATCACTGTGAGCGGCGCAGCGCACACTCCACCCCTGCATCTCCAAGGGCTCCTGCAGATCTTCCAGTGAGGGCCGTTCACTTTGTTATGTGCAGGCGCCTGTGGCAACTCCCTGCCTGGATCTGCAGCAACATCCTAGTTCCTCTCAGCCAACATGAAATTAAAATAGACAGAAACAATTACTGTAGGGAAAGTGGAAAAGTTAATAGGGGCCTTGAACATTCTTCTGAGACATTCATATATATATTTTTTTTCTCCCTTCAGGTCTCAGAAAATAGCTCCAGAGATAGAAAGATTTTTAAAAAAAATAAAAAGGCTTTCTTAGATGTGCATGAAAGAGTGTAAGAAATGCTCTAATGATCAAACAGGGATTTTGTTCCCCATAGTTTATCGCCCACTATGATGAGAAGCCTGCAAGGAGGTAAAGGAGAATCAGGGAGACTTCGTTGCAAGTCAGATTGTTAGGAAAGCAAAGCTGCCTTGGAGAAAACGTCTTTATCAGACATAGTAGGAATTCATGCAGAGCCACCTAAGACCCATTGAAAGCTTCTTAGTGGCAGCTCTGGATGTTGAATCAGGCCCACCTGAACTGTGCTCCATCCTAATGCATACAGATGCATTTCAGCTGGGGGAATTAACTGGGACCTAAAGTCCTGATGTCATCTGATAAATAAAACAGGAATCATCCTTGTTGCTGATTCAGTTTTTTTGTTCCTCTCCTCCTAAATATATCTCAGCATCAGTGAGATGAGCCCACCTCCTCCAGGGTGTTGAGGACCACATCAACTTGCCCATGTGTGCACCTTGGCAGATTAGTTTGTGATAAATACCCTGCTGCTCCATCTGTGCTTGCCCAAAAAGTTATTCTCCCCTTCCCCTTTCCAAAGCCAACCTCAGGTCCTGGGGTACCGCTGATGGACCGGGGTACAAAGATCAGGTGGTAGATCCTGCCAACACAAACACACAAAACTTGAGCTCTGTAATTTGCTTCTATCACAAAGCAAAAATCAGGAGGATGAATAGTTAGCCCTATAGATGATGATTTCTAGATATCCCTGTCTTGTCACTTAATCATACCCTACATCAAGTAAATAGTCCGCACTCCAAATGCAGTGGTGGCGATGTCTGATTCTCCCCTTCATCAACCCGATCTTTATCTCTTCCCATCTGCAAACATAAAACCCCTCAATGCTATTACATGAGCGATGGCATCATAAAATGCTCCCTGCGTCCTCACTATCTTCCTCCCTTCCTCTCCTTCCATTTTTACATTACCAGCAATTGGACTGAGATTTCATCCCCTCTCCTGCACCCCTCATTTTTTCTGCTAGTGGCCACTGATCCCTCCTGCACGCTGACTTTGTGCACAGGCCCAGGTAGGCTTTGCCTAACCGCTGTTTTGGGGAATATGTTTCCTCCCTCTGTGCTCACTATAAATCAAGGAGGCCAAAGCATGTTTTATTTGGAGCATCTGCTGGAACAGCAATTAATCACTGTCAGGCAACCTGAAAATAACTTTTTTTTTTTGCTGTACTCTTCACAGCATAAGCAGAAGAGATATGTCTCCATTGCAGTTATTAATACGGAGTTTAGGAGGCAAGGTGGAGCTTAGCTGGAAATAGGGCTTGACAGAGAGAAGAGGGAGGGCTTTGCTGTGAATCCAGAAGGGCCTGTGGCTCAGAAGAGGGAAGGAGTCTCATAGCTCTGCAAACAGATGTTAATGTTTCACAGGACACATAAAAGGCACTGCTGTAAAGCTTGGAGAAATTTTATTTTTCCTTTGTTAACTTGGAGCTTTTTAGGCAGTTAATTAAAGGATGTTCCTTGAAAATCTCCCTTTCAATTTCGGCATGGAGCCCAAAAAGAAAAGGGACTATCAGCTTGGCATCCTAAGGCTCTCTATTAATTTTCCTTCTGTAATTTTACAGCAAATGGCGCACTTCTTTTTAAGGTCAAAACATTTTTTTTCTAATTGCTAGGACCACTAATTCTCCATGAGACCTGAAAAATTCAAACTATGATTTTTAAACCCCAGACTTCAGTACCTGCAGTCAGTATCCTGCAAGTGAGACTTTCAAAAGCTTTTGTAAGCTCCAGTTCCTAAGCCACTTAGACACTTCTGACAACTCCTATGATGTACAAAACGTAGGTGGCTGCACAATGTTATACCGTCCTAGTAACTCTGCTGGGTTCAGCTCCGCGGCAATAAAAGCCCAACTGCCTTTAAAGTCGGCAGATGTGATTCAAAGGGAGACAGGGAGAAGATCTGCTGGGAATGGAGGCCCCATAGTCGCAGCTGCTCTTGGCTGGACTGCAGCCGTGGTTTGAACACCTGCAGCAAGAGAGTAGGCAGGTGACAGCAGGACAACACTCTGTGCATGAATGTGTTTACATAGATATATATATTTATGCTTATATATAGATACACATACCTATGAGTGTCAGTGGCTGTGTCAGACTACGTACATACATGCAAAATTTTCATGATAATCAGAAAGTGATAATTATATTCAAAAACATGAAAACTATGCGTGCAAGCTTAGAGCTTTTGTGCCTCCCCAAACTGCCTCTATGCTTATAATAAGTAACTCCATGCAGGCTCTGGATATCATCCTATGAATATGCCTTGGTATTCAAAAAAGAAACGGAAACAAAGAACAAATCCCCAAGCCCCAAAGCCTGTATTATACAGGTTTATCTTGATGCTGCAAACCTCAGGCCTGCGCTTTGCACTGCGCTGTGGCTCTCTCATGTGGACATTGCTGCTGCTGCCAGGCCATCGAGATGCTCCTTTAGTTCCCATGGCCGAAACCAGTAAATTGTCTCCAGTGTCTGGTGCCAATCCAGAAGAAAAGATCACATGTGCTCATTGTCCCTAACCTGATGTGAGATTTAAGCTCAGATGCCAGGTAGAGAGGTCTGCTAGAGAGGATAAGTGGGGTTTTTGGATCCTTTAATCATGGTGTGTGGCAGGTATCTGACCTGCCAGCAGCTCCCAGAGGAGCTGGCCTATGAGTTTATATACAATATATAGAGTGCAGCCTGAGAGGCGTGGAGTTGAGGAGCATAATCATGTCCTCGTGTCCAATATTTGTGGCAGGGAGACAGCACTGGGCACTGTAGGAGACAGTGGTGGATGGGAAGGTGTTTCTGCTGTGGGAATCTGCTGCCATGCATGCCCAAATTAGAAAAAGAACATCCCCAGCTGCTCAGATTTTTCCAGTAAGTGTTCCTCCAAATCTTCAAAATAGGTCCTTAATGAATTGTTTCATCTCATTAATCTCTTTAACTGAAATCACTTCTTTACTTAAAATTTTAAAACTTGCTACTATCCCTCAGGTCATTTTGCTTTTAGACATGCAGCCTGCTAGGAAACTCATTATGTAAAACTAGCAATTAATTTCTCACAAGCATGACAAATATTTGACTTAAGAGATGAGTCCCTTTTTGGGGGAGCTCCAGCCAATTGGTGTGTTGTTAACTACAGCAGCACATGCTAGGAATGAATGCCAGATGAATGGGTGACGAGGCAAATTAAGCTCTTCTCTTTATTTTTTGAATATACATGCTTTATCTTTGTTCAACTGCTATAGCTTCTCTATAGCCATGAGAAAGTGCAAGAGCATCACATATTCCTAGGATTTTTAGTCATTTCGGTTTACTATCTTCCCAGGACAAGATGCAGGAATTCTCTTAAATCTCTTGGATTTTCTTCTGAGGAGCTGAAGTTCTGTGTTTTTGCCCAAAGTTGTGTCCTTGAGCCGTAAATGCTAATCTACAACATCTCAATTATTTGTCTGATCTTCATAGGTTTCCTTTCCATGACCTTGTGGAGAGAGGACAGAACATTGGTCTACCCACATGTCCCCGAGTTATGAGTCCAGATGCATGGACTATAGAAACAGATCAGGGTTATGTCACCTCATCCATGTGTGCCTCAGATAAGAGTAAATTACCACGGCAAAGCTTTGGAGGCAGATTCCCTGGAGGACCATGCAATGATCAAACTCTTGAGAAAATGGGAAAGGAAACTTGCACATGTCAAAATGTCTTGTAGAAAAGCAATTGCCAATTTTGTGCAGTCCTACGGGTGGTGATTCCTTGGCTGCCCTCAGACCCCACTCGCACAAACTTGTGTTGAAATGAGCAGGAAGGTGTCAAAGGCAGAGGAAATTTTTTGGAAACCTCCTACCACCGGCAGCAGCCTTGGACTATCCCATTAGGAATGAGCACAGGTTGTTGTCACCTGAAGCAAATAGCAGCAGCTTTGGAGGATCTCTGGCATTTGCTCCACAGGCTCCAATTCTCTGCACCTGTGATTAAAGGGAACCTAGGAAATGGTGTTTTCCAAAGTCCAAAGGCTTTGGGGAAATATTGCTTGTTTTTCTATATGTGTAAAAGATATATATTAAACTCTCTGGCCAGGCATATAACAGCATTTCAACCCATCCTGCCCATTTCTAGTGCCAGAACTTGCACGATTCACGGTCCTACACATGCTTCCTGCTCATTTATTTCTCTTCTACCTGCAGTAAAGTCACTTTTTTCCTTTTCTAAGACCTTGATGTTGCCAGACAGGAAGGTCAAAGAGACTAAGCTTTGCATTTTTTGGGGAGAAAAGTGAACTGCTGGGGAAATGGGTTAAATCAAACACCCGAATTGCTGCAGACACTCTCCTCTTCTGCCTGGCAGAAAGGCTGTCACTTGCCACTGTTTCTTTTCTTTTTTTTTTCTCTGAAGAATAACTTTTCTGTGGGTTCATTCAAGCTCATAATGTTAGCTAATACTTGCCTGTGGGAGAATCGCCTTGCCTCCTCCTGTATTCTCTCAGCTATTTGCACAAAATAACGCTAATTATCTAAAATGCTGCTTTCCTCCAAATACCTGTTGGAACAGAAGATACAATTACCATAATTCTATTGCAGATTTTGCTTCCCATAATCACTCTCCATTACGGCAGACATCACACCTTTTGCTTTACCTGCAAAATGTTGAAAGCAAGGATTTAACTCATTTAACTATTTTCAGCCCACTTGAGGAAGACTTGAAGTAGATGCTTTAATGTAAGAATTCTAGGGCAGCTCTGCCTGTGGGCAAGCTGGACTGATGACTTCAAACCACAAGGAAGGAATTCATCTCACCTAAAAATTATATACCTGCATGGTTCTTGCTGTCTGAACTTGTTAATGTCTAGCAGAGAAATAAGTGGTTGCAGAGAGCAGTTAATTCATCCCACTTATTTCAAATGCTATTATTTAGACTAGAGTAAATTATCTTCTTAAGGTGGCAGCTATACTAAGGGGGATGACTTGTCCAGACTAGACCTCTGATGTTTATTCCCACTTAGGAATAAATTATTACTAGATATTTCCAAGCAGAACCTTCTCAGACATTAGAGGTGCAAAGCAGGGTACAAAACAAACCTCTAGTGGTAAATAAAACCTCTGTGAAACCCCTGTAAGATGAGAGCAAACCCAAAATGCTCATCATCATTTCTTCCACCTGCATGGATCAAGGTGCAGCAGGTGCTCGCATCCCTGCAATTAAAGCTCATTTCTGCACTTGCTGATTCTCAATGATCGACAAATGTCCTTCCCACCGTCAACCCTGCTGTATGTCTGTTGTCTTACCAGCCCTCAAACCTTCTCATCCATCAGTATTCCCTGGGGGTTTGCTGGTCTTGCATCCATAGCATGTGAACACACGCAGAACAGATCAGACCTCTGAGAAAGCTGCACTTTAAACTTGCTGTCATCTCCTCTAAAGAGTAAACCATTCTTTTTAGACAGCAAAATTGCATTTAGAGTCTCCAGAAACACCCAAATAGAGCTTGTCCCACCCTAGGGAATTGAACTGCCACAGTTACCAGCCACAGATGAGTCTACAGATCACACAGAACTACATAAGCTTGGCAGTGGGCAACCCTTCTGCAACCAGATTTGTATAAACCAGGGGTGCAAGCTAGAGTCACCAAGGGAATATCAAATATTGTTAGCATCTTAATAAATAAATAAGAAATAATATTCCAGATTTTTACCCATTTTCCCTGTTTTTTCTTGGAGGTTGTGGATTTGCTCTACAGCACATTAATGATTTTGAGATCCTTCCCCCTTTCTCCTCCTCTGTTCTTTAAGGAGTTTATTTTAAAAAGTAGCATCCAGGGCATTGGATTAGCAATAAAGAACAAGTTAAAGCCTCTGATGTTTCATTCCAGGAAAGCTGAAAAGATTAATGCACATGTCTGCAACTTGAGCCTTTGCTATTCCCTGCTCTCCAGAAACCAAACAGCATGTAGAGCAATTTCTTTATTACTTAAATCACATTGCACAATTATTGCACCACTCTGGCTGCAAGGCAGCAAAATTGCACTTGCCACCAAGGCGAAAGGTGAATGGAAGAAGGTCAGCTTGGCAGAAGAGTGGAAAATTTTGTTTCCCTAAGTAGGACAAGAGTCTGGGTGGAGCAATTTAGAGTGCTTGGGGTGCTGGGAAGGTGGAGACATCCTCCTTCCTGCTCTGAACATCCCTTCTCAGTGTCATATGGGGGACAAAATCTTCCCCCTGGCAGCTACATGGGCACTGTCCTGGAGACCAAAATTGCTGGAAGCTTTTGCTGGAACAGGTAGGCCTAGAAAACCGAGCTTATCTCACACATGGAACACACATCAGGGAGCAGTCAAAATGGTTCTACATGTTCAAGAACTGGCTAGATTTCAACCTAATCACAGGTGCATCCCTAGGTCACCCATAAGTCAACTCAAAGTGCGGCCTAGTCAAGCACGGAGCAAGGAACTACATCTGTTAGATCCTTGGTGGCTTTTTAATCAAGTCACTGGTTTTCAAAATACACTTTCCAAAACCAATTTGGAGATTATGCACAAAGCCCTGGGCCATTAGTTCTAGGCTTTATTTTCATGCAATCCTTTCTTATAACTTGATTACTGCTTGGATTAATGCTTTGAGGGCTTCTGGAAAGCCTTGAAGTTAGGCCCCTAAAGGAAAAACAAGCATCTCTTTTACTGCACTTTTACATTATGGGTATCAGGCCAGTACTTGAATTCCTAATACAGACAGAGATCATCTGCTTCTGCACTTGTACAGATGTTAGACACCATAAAGATGGCATGAATTGTAGCCTGCTGTTCCATTACCATTATTTGCACAATACAGATACATAGTTAGATGATACATGATGAAAGAACTAAATGTATTGGCATAACTTTCCTATGTTTCTATAGACTTGTTTTTTGCATTGCTTTTAAATTTGTTTTTTCTTGCTGTCATTTTTTTTTTATAAGCACCTTTCCAAAGGTTACATTACTGCTGTTATTAGCATTTCTGGGTGTTCCTAACTTTAGCACTATCTATTCTTTGGAGATTATTTATTTGTTGAGCATCTTTGCTAATGGCAGCCAGACTCCTTAGGATGGTGAGTATGAGTGACAGCCAAAGAAATAGCTTTATATAGGATTCCTGACACAATATTTTGACAATCTCATTTTAAGTAAGACACTATGATTGTCAGTTCAGTTACAATACCGTTGTTGCTCCCTAGTGGGAAAAAAAATGCGGAAAATTGAAGGAAATCAAATTCCTGGCTAAGTGATTTTTACAGTAAAACATTAAGGTCTTGCCCTTGCCTCTCACTGCATGTGTCTATAACACGGCACGATGTTTGAAATGCATAAGAAGAGAGCACACATCCAGTAAGTGTTTGATAGCCCAGGCATACTTTGAATAAGCATCTAGAAAGTATAGGTAATTCATCACTTTTGCTAGGCTGATAATAGTACCTTGCCATTTCTGCTTCTTTTCCACCTAACACAATGCCCAGAACAAAACACAATATTGCTGATAGAAATGCTTTAGGGATTACTTTTTATTTTTTTGAGCTCCTTCCCCAATCTTGTGGGAAGTGAAAGAGAAAATATAAGATTGTAGATATGCATAGGTTTCTTGGGTGTCATGGGGACAAGGGAGGAAAAGTGTCTGGGAAGAAATGAGATGGTGCTTGTAGGGAATTATCAAGAAGCCTTTCTTCCTATGGCATAAAGTGGAGTTTTGAAATGGAAATCTTTATGGGAAATATGTTGGAAATGTGCTTTTTTTTGGCTGTCTGTATCTTCTGGTTGAAGGGAACAGGTAAAATGATTGGCTCTGGGGTCAAGAATCTTTGATGGACACATAGGAAGAAGGTGAGTGGGCAAAGACTGGGTAATAACTCTCCGCTCCCTTGATTCTTCAATACCAAGTTAGGCTGTCTCCTTTTTGTTCAAATGCAGACTGAAAATGCACTTTGAAGCCATAATTTCATTGGAGAATGGAATATATGTTTTCTGGACAGCTCTAAATTGCACACTGCAAACCCAAAGGAGGGTTAGGATTAACTGGGGCAGGGCATTAGAACATTATGAAGAGTTATGAGATTAAATTAAGAAAGGGAAGAATTCAGACTGAATATCAGGAAAATCTTGTTGGCAATAAGCTTATTGTTGCTGTGATTTATGTAGCCATTATTGCCTAGCAGCTTACATCAGGGCCTCTCTCCAGATCTATAAATTAAAGACAATTGGAGCCTCAATGTAGAGATGCATGAGGCTGCTGTTGCATCAGTCGCCGGACAAAGGCATCCATAACGGTTCAAGGAATTTGCAATGCAAATAAGGGAGAAAGTTTGGAGATCCGCAATTAAATGCTAGTCCTGATATGGCAGATTACAGGTAGAGCGGATTAGCAGCCAGTCTGCTGATCAGTCTGCCATGGTAACTACTCAACTGCGGTGCCTCCCGTTAACTCGTAGGGTAGGGTGGAATTATTTGCAGCTTGAATTTTCATATCTGGCTGAGCACAGTGAGAGAGAATTTTACACTTTTTTTCCCCCTGTGCCTTCTAGATTTTTTTTTTATTCGGGAAAAAAACTTTATTTTCTCTTTTCAGGCTCTTTTCGGATCTGGTCATGTACTGTTTGTTAGCAGAGTCCAATGGCAGCTGAAGGATCCAGATAGATGCAGATGCAGATAATGTGCCATGCCCGACTGCAGATACTACTGCTGACAGAACCAAATCCAGCTTCAGGACCCAACTACTAAATCTGGGTCTGCTTCAGACATACATTTCACTAATAGCCCTGGTGATGGTGAAGTCTGCTGAACTCTCCAGGGTTTAAACTGTGCTGCTGCATCACATTTTGTTTGATATAAAGCAAGGTCACTCTTCATCCTTTGGCTTGTTCAAGATTAGGAAATTGAAGTCATTTGAACCGAGATGATATTTCTTAATATAATAATGGCTGGGAAATTGAACTGTAGGAATGGTTTCTTGTTATTGGTTCAGAGGAGGTGCTTTTTAAAAATTAGAGTAGAAGGAGGATGACTACAGTTTAATCCCAAGATAAATCACCCTTCCAAAATGGCCAGCAAATCTCAGGAGTTGATATGATTAGGAGACTCCTTAAAGCTGTGGCAGGGCAAGTTAAACCCCTCGCTAATGTTTTTAAGCAGAATTACAGAGATACATTGGACTTGCTGTTCCCTCTCAATTCTTCACATCATTATATGTTGCAGAGAGGATTGTTTCTGAATGCTTCAAAGAAGGCAAATAAGGACAAAAACACTCAGTTCATCTGACCGACACATTTGTCTGAAATTGCAGTTTTCTTTCTCCCTCTTCAAATTCTCAAGGCATAGCAGACACTAACACAAAACCTACTGAAGTGGTTAAAGTGACTTTTATTAAAATCTCTCTCCTTCTCTGTGTGTATTTATGCATTGAACAGCTTTTTACTCAAAGTGAGAAATTCGGTAGAAAGCTGTTGTTTGGGTTAAAATATGTCCAATTTTGATCACTGAACATCTTGGTTCTTCGCATATCCTCCTCTTCTATTTTTTTAACTTGCATTTGCTTGGCGTTAGCCCAACAAGAAAACAGAAGGCCAATTTCTGGGAGACTTATTTTAAATCAAAAATGTAGGCAAAAAAAAAAGTGAGTCAAAATGATATCCATGTATTTCGAGTTTTTCTTTTTCAATGGAAAATGTATTTTCCCAAACAGCTGTAACCCACCAGCTGCTCCCGCCTCTGTTTTCTCATCTAAATTCTTTCTCCTCATCTTCTTTCCTCATTAATTCCTCTTTCAACTTGCTCCTTTTATTGTTCAGCGATGATCTTCTTGCTAGTGGAGACATGACCTATTTAGCTGTGTTCACAGGAGGAGGAGAATGGGCTTCTGTACGGGCTGTCTCGTAGCCCAGCCCACAGGCAGTGCCACAAGCCTCGCATTCATTTTCCGCCTTTATTCAAACCAAAATTCTGGGGCTTCAGAATGGGAATCTGTGCTGGGTGTTCTGTCAAACAAGGCTTTCCTTTTGTTCATCCGTCAATGTTACGCTGGTTCAGGGTTCTGGATTGGCAACTTGGCTGAATGAAGATGGAGACATTGTCAGAAAACAACTTGTTTTCCTTTTGGAAATGCTCGTGATGACAAAAATGTTCATTGTTTTGGTGGAAAACATTATGTGTTTTGTTAAAAGGACCCAAATATGGGAAGGAGCACCCATCCTCCCTCCACTTTTATATAAAAAAGTGCATTTTAAATTAGATGGATTTGGCTTGTTTCATATAAACAGACTTTTGCAGAAAAAGAAAACAATCTAATCTCTTTGTCCAGCCACAGGAATGGATTGAAATTCGTGATAGAAATTATGAACAACTTTTAATTAAAAGCAAGGCCGGTAAAACACTGCAATAGGCAGTTTGGGGAAAGCAAAATTCTCCTTGTACACACCTGCTGCTGCTCTGGAATAAGGTGTGCAATAAGCAGCTAGCACCTTTCCACAGAATACCAAAGCTGGGAAAGGCAATTACAACCTGGATAAATGAAATACGTAAGTAAAACAAATAAAACCATGTGGCAATCAAGCTGTGTTTTCAGCTGTGATTTTGTCCTTCTGTCTCCCATTGGATACCAAAGTAGACATGTCCCTCTAACAACTTTTGTGCACTACCTGTTTTTCCTTTGGCAAAAGATGAAGGGGAAAACAAGGTGGGTCAGCCAACGTGCAAAACAGCTGTGAGATTTCCCCACATCTGTAAGTGTCCCTGTTCCAGCAGTGACTTTCAGATGGCCAGCACGCGAGGTGAGCAGGTGGCACCAGCTTTGGTGGAGCATGAGCACGGGACCATGGGCAGGTCTCCTCTTTGAAAAGTGGGTCTTCAACGGGTGAAAACCTGGCTCTATCTTGCTGAAAGCAACACTTATTTCTGCTCGGACAGATGGGGAGCGCACCTCTCAGTCTCTCTATAAGGATAATCCTCAGCTGCATTGCTGGGAAAGGCTTGTTTTGCCCATGGAGAGAGCAGAAAGGGAGAGAAAGCAAGTGCTGGAGGTAGATAGCAACAGGCAGCTTATCCGAGCTGAGAGTGCTGCGGAGGATTAAGAAGTGGGGAAGGAAAGGAAAGGAAAAAAAGTAATTAAAATATGTGTTATCTTTTGAGAGTGCTCGCAATCAAGTCCTCCTACAAAGGGAAGGTAGGCCTTTGTAACCAAGGATGCTTGGACTGCAGCTATTGCTTTATTTAATTCTGTTGTGTGCACAGTGAGACAGTAGATAGGGATGGGTATACGGTGGATCAGCACGTAAGCCAGCGCTTTCACTTGCAGCTTGTAATTTTATCTGTCAGCTGAGTTGTTTACATAGCTAAATAAACAGATCCTGGTCTCTCTCCCTCTTATCTCTGCTACACACACAGAGTGGGAACAAGTTGCAGAGGCCCCTTGAAAAATATTGCTTGCTCACTGCAGGGCGCTCAATCTGGAGCCCTGAATTTGTTCCACTTGCCTCCAATGTATTCGATGAGAGTCCTTGCTCTCCTGCTTGAATCTCCTCTCCATGGCAGCATGCAGATGCTTGGCATTGATCATTCGGGCTTGTTTTGCAGAGAGTCCTTCTGCTCCCATCCTATGTAATCCCATTTACAGGAATTCTTGGGTCCAAGCTCTGCTGCTGGGTTCTGGGACTAACGTTTTCCATCTCCCTCTGCTGGCTTCCAAGGCCATACCCTTCCTGACCATCTCCTTTGCTCTCAGCTCATTGATGAGAACATCCAAATTCTCTCTTTGGCCCATGGAAGAAGGTGAAGACACCAGGCAAAAATAGGTTCACAATCAAGGAGTCCAAGGTCAGGCAAACCAACACTTGGATGGTCTTTTTTCTTCTAGCACCTCAACAAAATACATCGCTTCACTGCAGAGAAGATGGCAGCTACGTCTGTGCTTCTGCCAGTAGCAACTGGCAGCAGGAAATCGAAGCAAATCACATGCAGATACCACAGGTTGCTAAACTCTTCAGCTGGCTTTATTTTAGCTGTGGCTCATGTGATGCATCTGACTCTAAAACATCTTGATCTGTATTCGCTCATGGGAAAAAATCTCAAGCCAATTTTGGTGATTCCAGTGGATGTTTTCACCTCCTGAAGGTTTCTGACGGTGGCTCCTAGGAGTTGCTTTTGTCAAAAAGTGGTGGGAAGGAGGCAAGCAGACTCTCCTACCCATTCCCCTGGACTGCATTGTGCTAAACAAACTGGGCAGCAAAAAGCCGTCCTTGTGACATAGCCCTGAGTGCTGCTGATGCTCTGTAACAGGCACACACTAACCTGGATGAATTTAAGAGGAGCTGCAAAGAGACGGATTAACTTATATCTGAACTCAGCACCAAGGGATGGAAAGCAGCGCAGGTAGAGATTCTATCTTTCAATGCACCCAGGACCTCCCTGAATTCTGAGGTTTAATCCAAGGCGTGAATACTGCTCATGAAAGAGAGGTGAAGAAGCAGGTTGTAAATTAGCTTGCAAAACAACTGCAGTGCTAAAGACTCTGGGAAGAGGTCCTGGTTCTGGCTCTCCCTTCATGTCGGTGCACTGCAGTGTCTGAATTACTGCCTTGATGAGAGGAAGCTTGTTCCCGAAGGGAAGGTGCTGCGTGAAAAATATGTCCTGTCTGGAACAGGGGCAGTGAGTTCATAACATCAATATCAAGGCGGCACCTACAGATTGTTTCCAAAGCTCATTATTTTGGAGAAGCACGTAAGAGGGGAACTCATTACCTATGAGGCCTGTTATATTTCCTACACACTGACAAAGTATGGGCATTGCATGGCTGCCTTAATTAACGCAAGATGCCAAACTGAGATATGTAATTTGTATCTGTGTATGGATGTTGGTGCTCCAGCTGCAGTCACTGAAATCTGTCTTTCAGAGAAACCATCAAAGGCCAAGCAGCCTGATCCAGCAGAACAATTAAAGATGTTTTTCCCTGTCCATGCAAAGAACTGAACCTGGGGAAATGACACAAGTCTCCTCTACCATGTGCAAACAACCTTGGGAAAAGTGCTTCCTATACGTGAAGATTTCTCTGCAATGGCTTGTATAATATATGAAATCCTTTAGATGAAAGGAAACCAGGCCAGAGATTTCATTGTAGGTGAGTACAACACTTGAGGATCTTCCTGAGAGTCATGTTATTATCTGGAGGTGATGCTGAACCTATGACTGGGTTACTCAGTACTGCCCTACTCTTTTTTTTATATCTGTTGCTATAACTATGGCTGCAGCATAGAGACCCAATGGAGACTCAATGGAGACCCACAGATCCTCCAGCATGGAGCCCCAGGAAAGACGAGGGAGAGGAGGGCAGGCAGATGGGAGGTAGAGCACAGCACAAGTGTCCTCATACAGAGGGGACAGTTAGCATCACTAAAGATGAGATTTATTGGTCCAGATTTTGCTTATTTAAATCCAAGTCTGAGCTGGGCTATCTATAAATCCAATGGAGAGAATGGAGACCTCTGAGGGCAAATTGTCGCCTCTAAAGACAGGTATTTCAGGTAAGCCAGATGTTTCACTCAATGATGCAGTATGAAAGATACCTCAAATTGCTTGCTGACACCTTGAATCAGTGGCATAATCAAAGCTGAGTTCAATCCAAATCTTGACCTGCTGGAATAAAGAAAGAATGTGGTTTGCAACACATTTTTTTTTTATATCAACAACATAACTTTATGGAAATGTCACGCAGTGGTACCAGGAGCCCAGCAAGAGCTGCGCTAGTGCTTTGGGAAACACGGGGCGCATGGGCAAAACCAGCCTCATGATTTGGTTTAGCAGCATGATTTTAATTCTACCTTAGGAATAGTTCAAAAAATGCTTTCAGAAATGGTTCGCTTAATTGGCATTGGGAAAATTAGAAAGAACATTTTTTTTCTTCTGATATCTTTTCTAATCTTTCTGTAGTTTTGAACATCTTTTCAGCAGAAATAGAAATTCTGGTATGCGTTAAATGACTTGAATAAGAAAAAAAAAAGCAATTTTCTAATTTTACCCCTGAATGCAGTGTACTGTAATAAGAGATTTTAGTGCTGTTGAAATTCTGCATTTGTGGAGTGCCTGGTGCAGTGGAACAGTGACTAGGAAAATGATGATAGTAATGATGAATTAATAATTACAAAAACAGGTCAAAGTTTTCTTCTTTTTGCCTTCTGACTTCCCTTTAATTATTATTTTCAGCTTGCCAGAAGTAACTCCTTTTTATCTAGGAGAAATTTCAGCTTCATAGGGAAGCACTGGCTTGTTTTTTTTCTCTTTAACCTGACTGCCAGGATTTAAAAGGAAACAGGGGGAAAAAAAATCAAATCTCTTTGGTCAAAGGAAGTGTATAAACTCCAGCTGCGGATTACAAATAGCCCCCGGGAGCACGGCCCAGTGATTAAAGAAGAGCAATGGAAGTCGCGGGGTAATCATGTTAAGCCAGTGTGTGTTTTCCAGTCCTATGGCACTACAAAGGGTAGGGAGGCTCATGACTTTGTTACTAGCAGCATACTCAAGGGTAAACATTTACAAACAAGTTTAGCCACTTCTAATAGCAGCCGTATTGCATTTGCCCGCTTCTCCTACCCATCGCGGATAGGAAGTGACACGCTGCTAAATTTACTCCTACATCTTTCCTGTTGCACGGGGAGTCTATGAGATACTGCTGAGGGGATTTTATACAAGGGCATGGGATCTGAGCTGAGAGAGGCACTGAACATCTCTGTTTTGCACTGCCACCACGACGTGTCATGGGAATGGACGTGTAGATCTCTCATCTCCTTACACATCACCAGTAGAAATTCCCAGACACATTTTTCTACTCATGTATGATTTACCCATTCCCTACCAGCATCAACTACGTAAAAGTTGTCCATCAAGATAAAGTACTTTCAAGGACTGATTATTCCATCTCACTTGGCTATTCAATATATACAGGATGAATGCCTCCATGGACGTTGGTTGTCTCTTGTGACTTTGTGAGGAGCCTGCAATGACAAACCTTTAGATACTACTACTTAAAACTCAACTTTTAGATGGCTGATGTTAAATGAGAGGACCTCTAAGTCTGCCAAAGCACACTAGGACACCAAAGACGGACTACAGCAAGTAGGTTTGGTGGTGGAGTAGGAAGGGTGGCTGAGATGCTGACAGTGCCCTGGGAGCCCTGGTGTGGCATTTCCAAATGGAAAGATTTGCAAGTTTTCACTGATGATTTTACAATGTTATTTTTTTTCATGAAAAATCTGAATTTCATGGGGTGGGGGAAAATCACTGGTGCTGATTCATCCCTGCTGTGAGGCTGCTTCCGGGCCTGAGTGCGATCCATCAACTTGCTATGGAAATGCTCCTTCAATTTACAGATCTCTTCCAGCAGACACTTAAAGCTCCCTTTCACTGACAGCTGGTTTTAAATTACAGGGGAAAGGTGTAAGACAAGTGTCTCTACTCATTGTCCCTCAGGTCCACACCAAGGCTGGGAGGTCACCTGCTTGCTGGAAGGTGGCCTGTCAAGTTGCTTTGAAGGGGATGACTTCCGTGGCAAGCACAGAGTCTGCATGCAGAGATTTCTGACTCAGCTCCTTGAGCGTGTGAGGTTCTGGAGACCTCCCTGTCGCTCTCTGATCCACTGTGCTAGTGCATTAAAGGACAGCAAAGCCCTTCCTGCCAACAGAGCTCATGTGCATGAATAGACCACAAGGCAGAGCCAGCTGCAGCAGCAGCCTGGTGCTGCCGATAGCAGACAGGATCTGGCCCAGCTGAGCAGGCTGCCAAGCACGACCTGGAGAGCGGCAGCTCCGCACTGCGGCCTGCACTCCTGGCTCCACGTTGTGTCTTCAAATCGTCTTACGGAGCCTCGGTTGGCTGTTACAGGGATTGCTCTGTATTTGCACATGTGATCTGGTAGCTTTTGAGGAGAAAACATCTAAGAAAAGCAGCTGCTGTTTCTTGCAAAGAGGTTGCAAGCTGTTGTCTATAGAGCAGGGAGTGGGGGTGCTGCAGGCCTGCAGCTCCTCATGTTTTGGTGGCTGGATGTCACTTGACCTCCCCTCTCTCCCTGCTCTGAATACTGTCTCCTCAGCAACCCTTTTCTCCCTGCTTTCTCATTTTCCCATGCTATCCCTATTTCCCATAGCATTTCCACAATCGAAATGGGTCCTGCTGC
Organism: Nothura maculosa; assembly: GCA_032353885.1. NCBI lineage: Eukaryota > Metazoa > Chordata > Aves > Tinamiformes > Tinamidae > Nothura > Nothura maculosa. Next base: position 469,327 of record JAUBOD010000270.1, on the reverse strand, counting down.
CATGGCTGCGCTTGTGCAGCTTTGCAGTACCTTCTCCTGACAGGTTGATATCACTGCAGCATCTTGCTGGGAAGGGAAGTACGAGCTCCTCAGCACTTTCGCAGGACTAATTTGCTCTTTTAACATATGGTTCCGCTGTGTCTCCCATGGAGAGCACCAGGGAGATCCCGGCTAATGTCTTCATCTTGTCAAGATCAAACATGTCTTGTTCAAGCTATGGGGAGGGCAGAGCCCACACAAAGACCAGGGAAGATCCCATGTGTCACCCACATAAGACAGTGAGACTCGGGGTTGCAGCCTTGAGCCTACACCAAGTCAAAGTTGATGAAGTGTCACTTCGATCCTTGCTGTCCCCTCCTTTACAGACCTCTCCTTACTTTCCCTCCTTGCAGCCTCATCTCATTTCACTTCTTGTCTCTTTATCTGCACCCTAACCCCCATTTTGGGGGTTGGTTCTTTAGGAAATGGGAAATTAAATGGGCATAACAGCTAAGGATTTTCTGAGAAATATATAAATACAAGTTCTCTGATTAACCCTCAGAAAACATCTCTTTCTTCCCCTTGGCTGTAGTGGGGGTAGAAAGAGCCTGGGGTGGTGCAGGTGCAGAAAGCCTGGGATGGCAAAATTCCTGATATTGCCAGTGCTGCAAGATACCTGGAGATCTCAGGGTGCTTCCAGCTCTGTGCACATACAGGGATCAGGGAAAATGCCTTTTGGATTAATTTCCAGGGCCTTGGTTTCCTTGCTGAGATTTGTATGACTTCTTGCCAGGCAGCTTTGAGTTAAAGCCATGGAAACTCTAAAAAGGGTTGCAGAAGAATTCGGCGAGAAAGGTAAAGTGGATGCAGATAAAACAGCCTCTGGTGCTCAGCTTCAAAGGACTGTGGAGCACAACGGCTGGACTGGCGAGGAGGGGAGGATTTAGGGCCAGTTCCACCTGGGCCATGATCTCCTATCCCTTCCTCACATCAAAGGATGTTTCTCCCCCATGCAGAGCATAGCCACAGGGAAAAAAAATAAAGTCAATGGCGGGTAGAAGTCTGGATGGATGGAGGCAGAAGCTGCCCATAGTGTGTTACAGAGCAATTTGGTGGTCTGGGAAGACTTTATTCAAGAGAGACTGCACTGGGAAAGCAGGCCTGGGGCCCTGCTAGGGCAATGCAGCCCTATCATGGATGGATTATTATATAGAAAGTGGAAAACATGGTCAAAATTCCCTGCTTGCTCACTCCAGTGAATGCCAGCAAGACCTAGACAGGAGCCAGCATGTCTCTCCAGTCCTAATGCAGAGCAAAAGGTGGCTGAAGCTGGTGGGGCAGCTTTGGGAGGATGACAGGATTAGGGGCTGTCAAAAGGACTTGCTGCATGTGTCTTGTCTGCCATCACTAAAGGAATCTCCCAAATGGTGTGAAAAGGCAGAAGACACTGAGAAATAGGAAGAAAACAGAATCTGTTAGTGGTGGAGTGTAGACACTAGTGGAAGGTCCCATCTAGGACTGGGCCAAATTTAGGAGGGAATGGACTGAAGAAACAGCACAACAGACTGGGAGAGTTCTACAGCATCAGCAGAGCAAAAGCCCTCTCCCGTGGCTTGCACCTCCTGCTTTCCTTTTCATCTTGGCCACCAAACCTTCTGGCAGGCCCTTGCTGAGAACTTGACTGTTTTTATGAAAAAAACGTTTCTTTGCTCTCACCATCTCAGACGGGACCTGTCCTGGGGATGATTCCAGGGACTGACTTTACACTGAGCTGCTCTTGCAGCAACTGCTAAGCCACGGCAGCAAGCGGAGAATATATGAGAGAAGGTGTGAAGAGAGGTAGTTTCCTTCCCTGCTCCTCACCTCTGTAAAGCTCTCCAAAGGATAACAGCTCTGTATTGAGTGTAATTTACAGTAACTGCACTTTAATAGATGTTGTGGGATCCTTAGTCTTATTATGAAAATCCTCTTACGAGCAGCAGCTCTTTTAATAACCTGGGCTGCAGTAAGTGCTTGTCTATTTACATTTATTTCCATACATTTGCATGCACGTTACTAATATCAAAACTAAAAAGCTCAGTAGACTTCCTCTTTTTAAACGTACCCATGATCTGAGGGCTTAGGAAGTTGATGGTTTGATTCAAGTATTGCCTTAGTGCTAATGACCTAGCCCAGGCAGGGTCCTGTTTGAGGATGAGCAGAGCTCCTTGTCCATGCTGGGAACTGCCCAAGGGTCCTTTAAGAAGGACTTTGGAAAAGCCCGATAACCAGCAAAGCAGGAATTCAGCATTATGATCTGTATTTGAAATGGCACAGTGTTCTGTTTCAGTGTGGCTACATCAGCTGAATTTAATAATTAAAAACTTTTCACTCTGACAAGGAGAAAAATGTTGCCTAGATAATCACAAGCATTGCAAGATGAAATCTGAGATATGAAGTAATTTCAGTTATGATATAATAAAACTGATCAAGAGAAATGAAGCAAAACAATAACACAGAAAAAGCATGGTTTTACCATGTTGAGGTACAGATTTAGGACATCATCGAAGTGAAATGAGGCCCCTGAAATGATCTGACTTCACATGGAAAGCGCTGTGCCAACTGACAGATGTGCACAACGTTTCAATTTTGCATAAGAAACCTCCAAATTCTTACATGTGTCATAAATATTTAGGATCAAAAAAAAGAGTCCAGACTTTGCCTTGAACCTACAGCTTGGCATCTCGAATGAATCTGCCTCAACATAGCACTGCCCTAAAGACCCAGGGTAGCAGCTCATCTCAGCACCCTTTACTGCTGCTGAGCCAGTGCCAAGAAGGTGCCCCAAATCCTCCAAAAATCTTTTGCTAAAGGCCAAGTGTTGCTGAACCTCCTTTGATGGAACTGGGAAGCTCCTTCAGAAGGGATGGGACGGTCCTGCCGACCTGTGGTCTCTCCTTCCTTGCACTGCCCCAGTACATGAACCACAGGGCTGAACTTGTCAGCTCCGCTTGAGAGAGGCTTGAATCAATCCTGGTAGGCGAGCGTGCCGCCAAGGCTCATTAAACTTTCTTTCACCTCTCAGGTTTGATCAAGAGCCATGCAGGTTCTTGTAAGCCAGACTGTTTCCTTTGGGACGTCTCGTCCTATTTTTTAGTGTCAGAGATTCTGGACTGTTCAGATAAGTCTCAGGGCTTTTTGGCCCTTGCAATGAATTAAGCGCAGTTTTAGAAAGTTGAGAGGAGGGCAATTAGTCGTCCTGTAACCTTCAGCAAATGCACAGGAATCTTCTGATGAGAGTTATCTGCCATCCCTGGATCACTCGGTGCTTTGCCATAAGGTGGACACCACGCTAGCAAAGCTGAGCCCTGGGGAAATAACGCCACTGAAACGGAGACGATGATGTAAGATGCAATAAGGCTAGACCCAGCAAATTCAAAAATTAAATGTAAAAGGATAGCTGGGGTAGAGACAGTATCTCATGGGTAATATCACTGATCCTGCACATTCCCGAAGTTTGAGTCTACTTTCTGAGTCATCAGAACTGCCAAAATATTAGGAAAGTTACTGAAATAATAAGCACTGGGCTCTTTATCTGCTGTCTCAGATGCTCTCCCAGATATAGCTCTTCACATGATCAGACTTTTTCTCCAAAAGGCTGGAAAGACACAGATTATTTTTAAATATAGACTGAGATTCCTCTGAGCACTGGCAAAGCTTCAGATTGGTTCTAGGGCTGGGCAAAGTCTTGTGCTTGTCAGTGATGGGGCAAGGGCAGCAGGTAGGAAACTTCTAAAGTGTAATAAATACACTTTTGAAGTGTAATAAATACACTTTTGAAGTGTAATAAATACATTTTTCCATCATCTCTTCTTCCCCTAATATCCAGCCTTTTGTCACCAGTCTTTGTGAGGTTTGATGAGACCTCATGTAGTCCCTGGGGAATCATCCTTCCTCCTCGTGTCTCTCTCCATCTTCTTACCACCAGTAAGATGGAGCTCACTTGGCCCCATAAGAGAATGTACTCATGCTGGTAAAAGCTGCCGTTAGGTTCCTCTCCAACCCTCTTGAGTCTGCCCAACTCTATTTGCTTCTGCAATGGTTCACAAAAGCTGTATTACGTCCCCATCAATTACCACTATTAGGTTAGTGCCAGCAGGCCAGTCCTTGGGGTGGCATCTTTAGTGCTATTAAGAACAAGAAGCAGTATCAAGAGCTCTGCTCATCTTCTTCCCTTCTGCAAGTGAAAGCCCTTCGTGGAGGCTTCCTTCAATATTTCATTATTCCTCCGACATATGCTCTGGGAATGTCAAAATGTTAGGATCTTCTGGAAGGAAGTGATAAACAGAGCTGACATGGAATTAAACACTGAATTACCTAGAGAGACAACAACGTTTATTTGGATCTGTGTTACTATAGCTACTGCAGTTGCCAATGCACCTCCAGCCCCTATCCCCATTCAAAGCTCTGCAGAGTTAGCAGAACACCAAAATGAAATAGGAATAAAATGTAATAATCTCGGGACATTGATGCGGCCTCTCTGTTATTGAATGGATGTGCTTGGCGTATATGGCAAGATGATTTAAACTCTTTTTTGTGTGTGTGTTTGTATTTATTGGTTGTGATTAGTTAGGCAACAAAGGCTATGGGATAACAAATCATGGCAGCACAGCTAATTGGGAATAACGCAAGAGGTAACGAAAGCAATAATTCTTATATTTTCTGCATGAAAAGGAGACTTTATGCTGACAATTATAAAAGCATAAAACTCTGAAGTTTCTATCTGAGAATATGCACCAAGGACTAAAAAGCAGAGCATAACATGAGTTGCTTCTAATTTCCTGGGCTCTGTCTACCAGGTTACTAAAACCCACAGATTTGAGTGAAACAAAGCTGAAGCAAAGCAATAGACTCAGAACTACACCAGAAGAAGACTTTGCAGAAAATGAGACATATGGGCAACTTTTGTCAAAGTTCTGAGTTCTAAAAAAATGCAAACATATGCCTAATATTATATCCAGAAAGCCAGATGTGCTCAGTTCTTCTTGCCTACAGCAGCGGCTATTGGTATTACAACAGCCTCAAAACCAAACCCAATGGCTGAGATTGAGCTGTCATTTTGAAGGTGCCCATGAGATAGTCACCTCTGGAAGGTGACCTATCTTGTGAGCACTGAAGGCACTGAGAGTGACCAGCTCCGATTCAGGTGTCCAACTTTTGGCTGTTGAGGTCAGTTAGTGACACTCCTCATGGTCCTCAGCTGAGCCGGGAAGATCAAATGCAAAGGTCGTTCCCCCTACACTATGAAGTGCTGAACCTTTAAAAAATTCATCAACCCCGAGATGGTCACAGGGAGCATCCCAAGGGGAGATCCCTAGGGACATCTCTGTGACCAGATCAAACACTCCTTCTCTCCCAAACACTGCTGGCACTTGCACTTTCCCAGTTTCTGCAATGAAGGAGCAGCAAGCTGGCCCTATGCTGCCCTTGGTCTACTCCCACCAACGCT
>JAUBOD010000270.1:442871-457128 GCA_032353885.1 Nothura maculosa | reverse complement strand
TCTCTATCGTAGTAGGAGAAGCCCAGATTTTGCCAGCTCTCTGCAGAGCCTCCCCAGCAACCACCCATGAACCTGAAAGGAGATGAGGACCCTGGCATCTCTCAAATATATGTGACCATTTAGAGGTGGGCAGGAGCTCTCAACCTTTCTGTAGAGAGTGTTGGCCATGGTGGCTTCTCATCAGTGCTTGTGCTGGAGTGCTCCAGAGCATTCCGAATTCATGGAAGTGTTTTACATAGCAACCCGCAAGCCAGGGAAGAATTCAGTTGAAAGTAAGATTGTCTTCTGAAGATTGGGCCTAGACATGGTTGTGTATGTGTGGGGTCTCTGACCCACACAGACTGGGAATAGCAAGCACAACCATTAGCACAGGGACCATGCCTGTTCTTGGCCAAAGAGACACTGGAAAAACAGCAAGTCTTAGGACATTCAAGCCTCTCTTATGGCGATGGGAGCTTTGATGCTACTTGCAGCAGTTAGAGAATTTAGCTAGAAGTAGAGCTGCATTCACAAATATGTTTCCTGTCAAATCAATGCTAGAATCTCCTCACACTCTTATCCAAATTATCAGTGGTTTAGTCGAGCCTACAGGAATTTGACTGAAAAGTTTATTTCTGAGCTTTTTGGTACTTTTCTGTTCCAGGAGAATCAAAGAAAATAAAAAGATGACATCCGGCATGGTATTGTGAAACTTCTATTAACAATATCCACAAAGATTTGGATATGTATTCTGATCTGTAAGAAGAAAACAACTACAAACCTCAAACATTTCAGATTCTTCTAAAAAACTCAAAATCTGGCTCCAAAGAAGAACCATCTCAAGCATGGAGGCAACTTCTCTCTATGACACACACATCAAGTGCATAGAGTTATTCCTGCCAGATCAATATGCATCCTTTCCCCTTTTAGACAGCACAAGACTAATGTGAATTTTGCCACATGATTCACCTTTTAAATCAGTATGCCTTGTACAATGGGAAGACTAATGTCCACTGGCTTAGGAATTTTGCCATGTGTGACCTGAGCATTACAGGAAACCATTGAAATAACTGCAACGATATCCTCTGGCCTTAAATTTCATTATGCGTGTTAATCATTGGCCTGAAATTTATGTAATCAACTTGCTGCAAAGTGAAAGGCGAGTGCAGACCATTGCTGCTCTCATTTAATAGCTTTCTGTACCAAATCTGGAGAGGTCCTGGTAGAAACCCAAGAAACAGAGCAATGGAGACTCGGACAAAATCCAGGTGTCACCTGGCATTTCACACACTATTTGCTTTGAGAAGAAATGAATGTGTCTACAACAGAAAGCTTACTGAGGACAGTTCAAAGATAAATACATGTATGGCATCATTGATCCTCCATGAGAATCAAAAACAGCTCATTTTTTCCTTCCATCAATTGTCAGATGTTTTAGGGCTCTTTTGTTCTGTTATTATTCCTGTTAAATGAGTCCCATTGTAATTATGAAGTCTGTGATCTAGAGTTAATCCCTGTCTTCCAGTCTTGAAAAAAGGAATTGATCTCAATCTTGGCATGAAGCATTGTCTTCAGGCTCCTTTTAAAAATTCAACCCGTGATAGATAAAGCTCTGTAAAGGCTCCTGAGGTTGGAAATGAATGCATATTTATTGCAACAATAGCTGTATTACCAGCCATTCAGAGCTCCAAGAGCAAAACACAGGAGTTTCTTCCAAAAGAAAACCAAACAGCTGTCTCAAATGAACACACACATTGTATCGGCAGAATACTTCTCTCAGTAATCTCTCCGGTAATTAATTTTTGTGTTATCATGAAAGACATTTCTTGGAAGAAAAGGGAAAAAAAAATCCCTGCTTTTCTCCCAGGCCTCCATGCCCATCCCAGGATCTTAGCCTGGCACATCCAAAAATGGGCTTCAAAGAGAGAAGTCACTGGAGACACCTCGTTCACTGGCCACAACCAGGAGCCTCTGCTGTCCTGCTGCACAGGGAGTGAGAACAATGACTTTTCCCCCAATAAAAGCGCTTTCAGTAAAAAGGAAAGCATTTACCTGTCACGAAAAAGCAAGCGGATAAATAATAAGAAAAGCACACGTGGTGGTTAGGATAACGTGCAATTAAAGGATTAAAAATTCATACATTTCGATGGGAGAACGCATTGAAACTGCTGAGCCGTTAATGACTTGGAATGAAAGGGGGGCTTATCTCTTCACTCAACCAACGCGTTGAGAACCAAGATAGACCTTTTATCATTTTTAATTGATAATTCATGGCATGCCAGAGAAGTTTTTGTTATTCCAGTGATGGAAGGAAACTTTTCCAAGCCCCCTGCCTGGACAGTAGAGCTGCATGGGGAGGAGAAAGATCAGGAGAAATACAGGGATAACAACCCTGCTGGGTCTTAAGCAGAAACTTCCCAGCCCTTAATTTACTATAGGTTTTTTTTTCTAGGTGATTGATAGCCAATGCACAATTACAGATCATCTTGAGGTATGATAGAGGTAACACAAGCCACTTGCTATGGAGACCTGAATTTTCACCGTTTTAGGCCATTTTCTTGATTTTTCTTAACGCTGGAAAAAGACAGACACTCTCCATTTATAATTTGGCCATTCAGTTTTCAGCACTCAATGATTCTTTCTTGTGTAACTGTGACCCAAAATGGTAGGAAGGATTTGGTTGACAGAGTTCAAAGATTCAAAGCAAACAAATATATTAAAAATCAGATAACAATCAATAAACCTTAAAATGAAAGAGATCAATCAACACTTTTGTGAAGCACTGGAGATGGAGAGACAGGAAACTGGAAATGGAAAGAGGTTTCTAGGCTTCACTTCTCGCTAGATATCTATCTGCTAGAGACCATGCTGCTTACAACCATTGCAATGCTATAGGGTAAAGCATTTGGCTTTGCTGAATTTTAACAAGCATATATAATATTTCTCTGTCATTCCTCCATTTGCGATGGGAAAACACCAAGAAGTATATCTTTTAAAATTACTTTCCTGTTGGCATTTCCATTTCCAAAATATAAACATCATCTGGTTCGCATTATTCAGCCAGCCACACGGGAAATGGTAATGAGTTGTGCTGCTACCATTTTTTACTGAGGGATTAAGAAGAATAATATTTATATACGTATTAACAGATTGGTGCATACCCTCAGGCAGTGTCAAAGCAAGAGGGAAATATCAGCTGCATCAGAAACTAGCTGCAAGTGGCTGCCCATTCTCATGTTTCCTTGGTTGTGGTAGGACCAAGGATAGAGGAAGGACATCACTTTGGGTGCTGGTGGTGGATGGGTCTAAGCTAAATCATCTTCTGCCTCTCAGTGGGCAGGGAACAATTTTGCAACGAAGACAGCAATGAAGTTAGCCCATCAGCTCTCAGTGGCTGAAGGTTTTGAGCCGGATCTGAGAGCAGACTGCCTTCTGAAAAGGATACTAGATTTTATATATTCCCATTTCCATTAGCCCGAATCAGTACATGTTTATGATGAAAATTATGATGAAATATTGTGATGCTGTTTGAAGATTCCAACTGACACCGAAGGCCTGTTCGCACCCTATCCAACCTGCACTATCTGTCCGACCTTAAAGGTATAGTTGAAGCGTTAACTGAACCACTTAGGAAGCAAGTGAGTCCGGTCACACTCTGCACTAGTGGGCTTCCCCACTCAGTGTCCAACTATCTGAAGACCTAAGGTGGCTTCTGAAGAAGTCTTCCTCCTTCCCTTGGCTGGAAAGAGAATGCAAGGTGGGATTTACCTTACTAAACTTTAGCAGTAGGGTATCCAGGCCTGAAGCCCTTGTGCAGGTTCCCTCTGTCATTCCCTTCACTGCAGACATCCTGCACAAGTTATTCTCCGGACTATTAATCATCAGTTGGTTAAGTGTAGATGAAATCAATTCTACCTTATGCTCCTGTGTGCACGCACTGCAGGCAAAACTTAATATGAATCAAGGAGAAAGCTGGTCCAGAAGGCAGTAATGATGCAAACAGGGATGTGACATGCTGGAATTTCCACAGGCCACATCTCCCAGATCCCAGTCCTGGGGCCGCTCCATAAAACACAAGACGACAACCATAAGATGATGACCACATTATCATCACAAAAATTGACAATCTCTTGCACTGTAGATGACAGGTTTCTCATCATTTGTGCTTTCCCTTTGCCCAGTTCTTCTAGAAACGAGTGTCCATACCTTGCACTGAGTCTGGATGGGATGGAGAGCACTGAAGGAAATAAACCTTGTGGCATTAGAGATGGGGGGAAGAAGGCAAGCTGTGATTGATGCCTGTAATATTGACGGCACAAATCACAGAGGGCGATGAAATTCCTATAATTTAAGGCAGAAATAAGATGGGAAACATGATGGCCATGTCACCTGCAAGGGCTCTTGGAAGAAGGCAAGCACTGTGCAATCAGTTTAGACAGCAGGACAGAGTGGATAGGCCACACACTGAGATTATAAACACTGGGGACCCAAAATAGTCCATTCCCAGGCATGTGCACCTGGCACAACAGCACCAATCTGAAATACGCTGTGGCATCTACTCTCAGAGACTCCTTAGAGACACAGAGAAAAGCTAAGCACCTTCTGATTTAATTGCTTTTAAGCACTTTACATCCCTTACGTATAGAGACCATATAAGCTAACCTCCTTGCAGGTCGACAGGACCTAAACCTGATGCCCGACTCTAATGGGATTTTGCTCATGCTCTGAGCTTGTGTTGACTATAACTTGAATGTTCCCGATTCTCTCTTGCTCTTTTTTTTTCATTTTTTAGTTTTTTCTGTTGAATATAGGTCTAACCTTTGCAGACGACTTGTTGATCCAGTCAGTGCGGCATTGAGGGATGAGCTTCCCAGTCCATGAGGCTTTGGACGGAATATGGTACAAATGCCCTGGACCCATCCATTGGACTAGGACAGGAGTATTCCCAGACGCTTGGCCCCAGGACACCCTTCCTCTGCTGGGTGGAGGGTGGGCACAGTCCAGCTTTCAGTGACAGTGTCACAGAATGACTACGCAAATGTCCTTGCATGCAGCAGCCGGTCCAACTGGAGCATGCCTGGAAGGAGGATTGAGTAACTGGTGTATTACTGCATTGCGAGTTGCTGCTATTTCAGTTAATCAACTTCACCAAAACCTTTGGGGTCAAAAGAGTAATAAAATAACAGAGGACAAACCCACGGTGCCTCTTTGCACTTTCCACCTTTCTAGTCATCTTATCGCTCCTTCCCACAAAATCAGCTTGCTTCAGCCTGACCTTGTAATGTGACAGCTCTGTTCAGCTTGGCAAAATTAAGATGATTTGTCCCTCTTCATGTTACTTACTGCATTTGCTTTCACTCCGCTCCTCCAATCTGTTTGCTTCAAGCTCAGGGCTCCCTAATTATATTCCAATGGAGACAAACCTCTTGATTAAAACTCAAGCACAAGCCTATCCTAGCTTCAGCAGCTAAGACATCCGAGACCCTGAAATTGCAAATTCAATCTTTTTGATGGATTTTATTTGGGGGTCTTATTTGTCATCTTTGAGATGGGTGCAGCAGCATCCCCCACCCCATCCACCCTCCTCCCTGTGCTCCTCCTGACGATTTCCTCATTGCTTAACAATATTCAGCGAGGCTACATCCAAGCGAATATTGAGACTTGTATTATTGTTGCCAGGGGTGACATTAGATGAGAATTATATGAAACAATAAGGGCGCTGGAGTATAATCCATTTGACATTTGGAACATGTTCCCGGTGCTCCGTGCTCCTTGCGATGTTTGCAAACAGAGCTGTCTGCATTTTCATCCAAACCCTTGCGCGTTTGAGTGCACGTGACTGGATTTAACTGTCTTTTTATTCCTCTCTCTGGTCACCCTCGTTACAGCTCCCATCCAAAAGAGTAAAAACTAATTTCTGAGTCCGATGCACTGTCTCATCACTTGTGCTTATACAGAAGACAAGGAAGGAAGCAAAATCCCATCATTATCAAGCTGGTCTGAAAATGGACCAACGCTCTTTGCTCTCAAGTTTAATGCTGTTGTATCCAGCCTAAAATATGCGGATGGGGATCTTCATTCACCATGTAGAGGGATTTATTGACAGTACTCCCTGGGATCTATTCGGAATTTTTCGTTTTGAGGAAGCCCAGTCTCTTTTCTTGTTTTTAGAGTAGAGGACAGAGACAAAAGCGCACAGGGCTCAACATGAAGATAATTAAGAAGGGCTAGTAGTACATCAGTCCCTGCTCTACTCCTGCTGGCAAAACGCTGTTAAGGAGCTCTGTTTGGATTCCAGGGCATGAGCAGAGTGTGCACGTCCATAGTTTACCCCCTGCTGACATGGTCTCACACTGCTCAGGCAAGGAGCCCACCTGCTGAACAGCTAGCACAGCCAGCCCAGGCACAACACGGCGCTAACAGCGATGTGACTTTTGGTCCGGCTGGAGCACAGTCCGCTCTTGCCTCTGCCACCAAGGCTATGCTACGTAAACACCCATGATAATACAACCCCAGAGTAAAATCCAAATTCCACTGATTTTCCAAAGTGTTCAGAAAAAGTTTGCAACTCTGTGGCCTGAGCATATCTAGGAGAAAGGTGGTGCTTCTTGCTTGCCTCTCCATTGCGGTGAGAATTTGCAGAGAAAATAGAGCAGGTCATGGGCTTGGCTCCCTGTAGGTGCTCATAATATGGACAGCTTGTCCTACTCCTTATGGAAGCCCACCACAACTGTTGCCTTTGCTATGGTGGGATTTTTAGGAATCCCTACCTGGCCATTTTAAATGCATCATACTGAGTCCAACCGATCCCAAATGACAACCAGAGAGGAAGCTCAACTATTCATGTACAAATAGACAAACCAAGACATGCACTGAAGCTCCTGCTCTGCAACCTAAGTATCACTGCTCCAGTTCTCCCCACAATTGATTTCAAAAGGATCATCTCATCTGCAGGCTACTTTCCCAGCACACAGTATCTTTCAGCTCAGAGAGTTCTCCATGCCATATGCTCATTCCTTGTCTGATCTGCTATCTCATAGTATTATCATCCCATACTCCTTGTGATCATGAACAATTTAGCTGTGAAATTACCCCAGAGAGCAGTGGATCACTCTTCATCTGAAATATGTGCAATATTGCATCCTGAAGAGACATAATACAAAATATAAAGCAAGGACTGTATTCTACAGAGGTTTTAAGCTCTTCTGAGCACTGTTAATTTCAATTAGGATTGTTGACTTACACTGCATGGGATATTTGAGGGAAAAAAAAGGGAAAAAGTAATACATAGTGTTAGAGCAGGCAAATTTATATTCCAAGATTACTCCAGAAAATTCTTCAGCATAAATGAAGAAAAAAGGGTGTTTTATCCCATGTGCTACCAGTACTCTACGTTATAATTTCCACTTTAGGAGCATCACCATCTTGTCAGTTGAACTACATAGTGTGAATTATTTGAACCAAAACCAGTGCTTCCAGCCTGGAAATTGAGCCATGGTTCCTTGAAAGTTCCCCAGAGGTTCAGGATCTCACTGCAGTCTCTATGCTGATCCATGGGCCAGATGCGAGCACAAGTGAGATGCATTGGTCTTCGCTCATGAGCCTAGGCTCAGTCTCCCTCAAGCCTCCAAGCAAAGCATGTGGTATATGAACCTTCCTGAACTGAAAAGCAATCAGATGTTGTCCAACTATCTCCTGCAGAATGAGATGTTGAGGAGCGCCCCCAACGCTGTCCCTGTGTCAGGCTGATCTTGGCTCCTGAAGAGAGTAATGGAAATAATTTTGCTCGTGGTCAAGTCCCACATGCAGAGGCAGGAGAATTCCCATGCTTCCCACTAGTCCCTCACTGGAGGGAAGTGTGAAACTGTTCTCCTGATCTCCTGGAGTTTCAGAGGAGCCAGTTTCTCTTTGGAAGAGCCAGCTTTTCCCTGTCAGCGCTGGATCTGGGTCAAACACGCTCACTTCCTCTGCTTGTTTGTCTCTTTGTTTTCTTATTAATGTTCTAGCTCTCTATAAGAGCCTTCATCCTTTTTTTTGAAGATTAGGCAGCAAGGGGAGATGAGAGATGCGCCGATGACAAAAGCCATTGTAACTAATTGCTGCTTCCCTGCTATTTATGGCATCCCTTTTTTTCCTGCTGAAAAGCACATATCGAGCTTCTTCTTTGGCATTTTTGTAGGTGGCCCTAGAAGATGTGGGGCTACCCAAGGTCACCCCACCTCAGTGTGAAGTGAGCCTGGAGTCCAGCAAGAACAGCTCCCACCACGCACGCCCTCACCCCACGTCTCTCTGAAACCTTGGCACTGTCCTTTTAACTAAGTATGAAGATAATTAAATTTTGCACTGTGGTTACACCTCAGTAAATATTGTCTATAAAAATCAATTGGCATTTACTGTACTTAATGTATAATAACGATTCTTATAAATCTAAATTATCCTTATAAATCTAAATTAAATGCCTAGGTCTAAATGTATTTAAGACATTTAATTAATAAAGTGTTACCAAATAACCATTACTAATCTGTTTACTTCAAGCCTGATTTCCATTTCCAAAGGATTTATTTCTCAGCAGTGTGTGTGGGAGGGTAGGAGTGAAAGTATGTGAAAGGGATTTAAAAAGCATCTGCAGGTATCAGAAATATTTAGAGCTTGTCCAGGAAATTCCTCCTCCCCTCCTCCTTTTTTTCCCTCGCTATTGGGAAATGCTGATTTCTTGGAACCAGAACATTTCAGATAAAAAGGCCTATTTTGACCCCTCTATAATTTTTTTAAGTGCACCAAGTTTTGAAGTCCGCAACATCCTGTTTTGACATTTTCCTAATGAAATGCTTTGCCCTTCTGCTCCAGCTGACTTTCTGATTGAAAATTAAACTTAACATGTAAAGACAGGAAACAATTAAGGATGAAAAGGTCAAAATCAAAAATAACTGATCTAAATAAAACCTTTATATTAGGCATAAATGATATGTATGGATTACCAGCTTGTGAAAAACGGGCCCTTCACTGAGGTCCAAGGGCAAGGTGATGCATCCAAGGTCCACCAAGTAGACTGTGACAGGCAAGGACTTGAGGTCACCTCCTGCAAATACAGCTGTGATAAGCACTTTTTGTGTTGAAAACCCCTGATTCAGGTCAATATGTTGTGAGCTGCCATTGAGCTCTTTCACTTAAGGCTGCTGATTCCCCTCTACTTCCAATTCCCCCATTGAAACATTTTGATGTTTTGTTTTGAAATGGAATTTTATTATTAAATTTCTTTCTAGACAACTGAACAGCAAGGTCTTCAGAACTGCCTCCCCCCAATCAAGCAAATGTTCTGCTCAGCTGGGAGTGATTTTTTATCCAGTTTCTTTCTGCTAAACAAAAGTAACCTCAAGTCAACCCAAGAATATTTTACAATAGCCACCACTTGCAATATGTTTGAAGCTCTGCTTCAAAGCCCTAAGATGGGCTTTAACCAGGTATTTTTTCTTTCCTCTCAACATAATTAATGTCTGTAGACTTGTTCATGTAAAGTCAGTTGAACCAAACATTTGATATACTCCAATGATTAATATGGATCTATATATGTATGATTGAGTAATAAAATTTTATTCTTTATGTTGCTGCAAATTAGTTGAGCCTGGCTTTTCATATAACAGCAACTTCTGCCACAATTCAGTTTGAGCTCTCCTAGCCCAAGTCAGTATGGACTTAAAATCATCGAACTTATACTTACTTAGTGCCCTCTAAGATATAAATGAACTGTCCCATGCTAGCCATGTGTGGAGAGGGAGCTTTAGATAAGATAAGCAGCGTTACCCTTCTTGGTAGGTTGAACAGATAATTCCAAGCAAATTAAATTCACTCCTTTGCACAGGGCGTAAAGCAAGGTTTATGTACTAATTAAGCCCCAGTTGAAGGTTATGGCCAGCCACTCGATTGCAATTGCTCTAGTGCATTTAATTAGTTAAACACTTGTAGAAGTTAGTTTTCCACTCCCAGTTTAGCTGCTCCAAATCCATAGAATCATAGAATCATTATGGTTAGAAAATGCTTTAACGATTGAGTCCAAAAGAGCCTTTCAGCACCATACCTGCTCAGTCATGTCCCCAAGTGCCTCATCTACACATTTCTGGAGCACTGCAAGGGATAGCGACTCCATCATTTCCCTGGACAGCCCCTTCCTGGTATCCTCCCATGCAAAGCTTGGTCTTGATGGAAGATGCTCCAACAATCACAGGAAATCATCTCCACACACGCTGTCAGTGGTATCTTGCCCTGGAATCCAGCTCTCTTCAAGGTTTGGTGAGCTGAACTTCAGCTTCCCATTTGGCTTTCCCCAGCCCTATAGCTGAGGATTCTCTTTACTGAGCCACTTCCTGTAGCAGATCTGATTATGTCCAGGTCCTAAAAGCAAATTTTGAGCCACCTTTAAATTCACTAAGGAAGAACGAGCCAAAGGAATGTAGCTTCTAGGAAGATGGGGTATTTTAGTGGCTGGCTACCTTGACAAAATATGTTGACGTAGCGCCTGGCATCTCTCCCTTAACGCATCTTTGGGGTGACATCTGACTTCATTTGTCTAACCAGCTTGACAGTCTCTCAGTGCTTTTTTTCTGACTGAGATAATTTATTTGTTTTCACGCTAAGTTTTATTGCTTATTGATTTTCCACGTCCTTATGAACCTATGTCAGTTTTTATCTGCTTAAAGTAATAGAAATCGTTCTATGAAAGATGCACTGTGTAAAATCTTATTGCCAACCAGAGTAAAATCCACAAATACTGTTAATTACCATGATTACAATCCCAAGGATGACAAATTCAGACCCAGGACTGGTCTCCCCGTTGCACCAGACAACCCTCACTGCAAAGAATTCATATACTGGAAACACCAGATTCAATGACTACATAAATCACACACAGAGTATGAGGAGTGAGGAGCATCCAAGCTGTAATTTCTGGAAAGTCTATTGCTTAGATCTTCCAGAAATACTCACACGCACTCTGCAAAAGCATGGCAGAGTCGTTCATGCCATGATCCTGCTCAGATTACTCAAATGTACTTCTCTAATGATTTTCTATGATTTCAATTGGATTTGAATCAGGAAAAATAAATGGACAACAAATCTAACTGTAGAAAGTAGAATGAATAGGCCCTTAATGGGCTCCTTATACTAGCTATACATCTTCTCATGTTTTTTCAGCATGAGATGTGACTTCTGCCAAGGAAGACATTTCATTCTTATTAATAACTAACTCCATTACGCCCGCACTCCTCTGTTGTAGATGAGACAGGCTAAAGCATGTCCAGCATTTCCAAAAGGAACTTCCATCACATGAATAAAATGAGGCCATTCTTAATGCATGGCAGATTTGTCTCTGGCTACAAAGTGAAATATGCAATTGCTTTTCTGCCATTGGGATGCTAGCAGTCAAGGAAGGTGGAGACCATGTTTTTGCTTGGAGGTAACTTCAGTTTCTAGATCTGTTTACTCACTAAGGTTGAAGTCTCCGTGCTCCTCTGACTGCCTGGGCTCAGCTTTCACCAAATCTTTGAAGAAGCTGCTGCCTTCATTTTCTGTAGGATTATTTGCTATGGGATCTCTGCCTAAACCTTCAGTCTGGATGAACCAGAACCAATAAAGAGGTACAGTTTCATGCTAGTCTGGCCTTCTCTTACTCCTTTTGTCTTAAAGGAGCAAGAGAAGACTTGTGCCAGTAGAGTGAACAAACTGTAGCCTCCTCCAAAGATGCGGATGGGAAGAACATCCCTGATATGGGAATGAAGCTGGAGATGGAAAGAGGAAGAAGAGGAGGTACGAGCACAGTCTTAGCCTTGCAGTATTTGGTCCATGAACGTCTGTCTTTTCAAAGAGCCCTGTGCAGAAGATTGTGATAACAGGAGAAGAGATGCAAGAAGGGTTGACGGCTCCGTGCTCAGGCACTGCTCCAGCACCTGCCTCCTCGTCTCCTCTCCTCTCCTCTCCCCTCCGTACCATGATGATGAAAGGACTGGTCTTGGCTGAGCCCAAAAACCTGCCTGCCCAAGAGCTGCAACGTGCTGAAGCTGCTTTGATGTGAGCTGCGTGGCATGTGTGTGGGAGACGCAGGAAGGAGGAGGGGAGCACAATGAATATGGGAAGCATTTCTCAATTTAGAAAGTAATAATGTAGCTTAATTGTCCCGGCAGCTGGCAGCGTGAGGCTGCTGAGGTGAGGCCCAATTATTGCACTTGGCAGCTGTCTGCTCCGCTGAGCTTGCTGATGGAAGAAGTGAAGAATCCTTCCAGCAAGCGGGTTGGAAGAGGGAAGGCCGAGAGAGGCGAGTCTCATCCCCATGGCTGGAAATGGAGAGCAGAGCACGTGTGCTCAGGAGCACCAGGTGGGAGATCCCTCTGCAGTCTTTGTTGAGGCAGATGACTTCTCTCCATGGTGAGGAATGGTCTCATTGCCACCTTTCCAGAGCCGGAGGTGCCCAGGTTCCCTTCCTCCTTGATGCAGGAGGACTCTGGGGCTTTGTGCTTCACCAAGACCTCCTTGATGCGCATGGCTCTACCTCCCTTTTTGCTTTTATCCTCTTGCAACAGAATGGGGAAGGTGATTGGGATAGTCTGAACCTCCGTCTAAAGAGCTGACCTTGATGTTCATCAGCACGACGATGCCATCGCGCAATCTGTCTTCTGCAAAAGGTCCTCACACCAAGGCAAAAATAATCTACACTTGCTTTAAGACTCTTCCATGCTGCCAAAGGGTTGTAAAAGAGTTTTCAGCTAACTGCAAAGCAAGCCCTTCAGACTCCCATTTCTCAGCTCAGCATCACGCAATGATGCTGAAATTGTTGATGAGCTGACATCCAACACTTAAATGCTACAAGCCTTTATTATTTATTTCTTGGGGAGAGAATTACCACTACGTGTTATTTTTATTTTACAGATCCAGCTTCTGAAACCACTTAAAAAGCTTTCGATCAAAGATGTACAGTGGTGCTGACAGAACACGGGCGCGTTTTCGCTGGGGAAAACCATCATTAATTATCAGACTGTAAGTAGCACTGATAGCGCAAGCATTTGATTTTGATTTAATGTCTAAATAAGCTCACTCACAATGGCAAAGTGCTTCTTGTTTAATTGAAAAGCACTAAGTTTCCTATCTCCCCGTCTTGTCTTTTTTCCAGCTTGGCTATGATCCAATGGTAGAAATAGAACGAAACGAGAAGAATGGGAAAAGTCAGCGTGAAAACATGTCCAAGCTGCAGGAGTTTGCTAAAGCTTCTGCCAGCGCTACTGCGGAGCTGCCTGCAGTCGGCTGGGCCGCCTTGTGTCTTCAAAGCTCTTCTTGCCCTTCAGGATCCCTGCCATCCTTGCCCGGTTTCTGCTCATCCCACCCATCCCCTCTTGGTTTCTGCACCTCTCCTTGCACCTCACTGTCTGAAATCAGGACACCCGGATTTTCTTCCCCGAAAGAGGGTTTTGAGCCCCAAACAAGCGCTCAAAGACACTGCGTTGCTGCAGAGCAAAACAGAGATGCTGCCTTGCCTGGAAGAGAGGAGAGATTTTGGAGCGCCACATCTCTCTGGCAGGTTCTGTGTCCTCACAAGTGCCCCTGGTTTTGCAGCCTCGCCGACAGCAATAGGCGGTATTAATAGGCGGTATTTTTAGCACTGCCAGACACTCGGCACCTGCCAAGGTCACTTTCCGACACCAGTGACACGAGGCGACGTGGCAGAAGGCAACCACGCCATCCGCTCCTTGCTACGGGCTCCAACGTGCGTGCAGCCACTTGCCAGGAAGAGTGCTGGGATTT
This sequence comes from Nothura maculosa, assembly GCA_032353885.1. Lineage (NCBI taxonomy): Eukaryota > Metazoa > Chordata > Aves > Tinamiformes > Tinamidae > Nothura > Nothura maculosa. The sequence continues at coordinate 443,364 of JAUBOD010000270.1, read as the reverse complement.
AGATGGATGTTGGAGCAAGAGCTGCCTGCTCAGTTCAGGAGCAGGCACGAGCTCAGCAAGGGCTTTGCTATTGGGGAGACAGAACCTGCACAAACTCACAACGGTGAGGAAAAACTACAATTTTGTCCAGCAACTGGAATCCTCTTACTATGAGGCTGTGCAAACTTCTGCAGGCTTGGGATAGCAATGGGCTCACAGTAGAAGGATTATTAACTTTGCCTTCCTAATAAACCCTGGGTTTTGACACTGACTCCCCAGTTCCCTGCCTCAGAAGGCAACTTGATGGCGAGGGGGAAGGACTCAGGCCATGAACTTGAAGCGCAGCCAGCAGCACCTGTAGTGTTTGACACCCATCCAGGGTGTCCTGAATGGATGCCATCCTGGCAAATCCTTAAACCTAAGAGACCAAGAACGGAAACAAGTGGAACTTTTAAGACATAGAGAAGATGATGGAGCAGTCAGGGATGAGCGAACCTTTCTGAGAGTTCAGAGG
>JAUBOD010000270.1:422424-439945 GCA_032353885.1 Nothura maculosa | reverse complement strand
CTCCACAACCTCCCTGGGCAGCCTGTTCCACTGCTCTGTCACCCTCACAGTCAAGAAGTTCCCCCTCAGCTGCAGGTAAAACCACCCGGCATTTTATTCCAGCAAATAAGAAATCAGAGGTCCCAGCTATTCCCACAATCCTTGGAAGCACCAGCCACACAACACAGATCCCGCCGGAGCGCGAGCTGCACAGCAGGGGTATGGAGCTTCACAGCAACCTCTGGGGCTTTCCCAAAGCAAAATAATCTCAGTCACTTAAAGCAAAGCAAAAGAGTGTACGTGATCTGTGTAACACTGGGAGCACTCACGTGTAAAGCAGCGTTGGGTCCCCGCTGCCCTGAACGTGTTGTGTAGATCAGAGAGGGCGCACGGCCCTCATCAGCAGGGCAAGAAGTCAACCCGAGCTGCTTTGTTGGGAAAGCGAGGCAAAGGAATCATACCTGGTCTGCTCAACGGTCTCCTATGACAGGGAAAAAATAAATATAGAAAGAATAAATAAAATGGTGTGGCCAAAGCAGCATGATTTAACTCCCAGGCTTCTCTAAAGGAAAGCGAGGAAAAGGGGATGGATGGAGGGAAGATGCAGGATGCAGATGGGAGTGTTTGTGGGTGGGAATTTTAAACCTTGGTGTCGCAAAGGGCAAACAAAGCTAATGAGGCTAAAACCCCACTTTGAAGCTGCAGCAAATAATGAATTACACCAAAAGGCCGGGATGATTAGGAAACAATTAGAGCCAATGTTCCATCTTAACTAGCTCCACCGGAGCTGGATGCAGCTAATTTCCAGTATCAGGAAAAGGGGAGATGTGGGGAGGGGGAAAAAAAGAAAAGAGGATTCTGAGAACGCAGCCAACGAAATTAAACTAAGAATTAATTTCATCCATTAGAACTGATTGTTGTAAATTAAAACTAGAGGAAAATAATTGGTAGCGTGTAGCTTCTCCTGTTTGATACAGATTAGGGGAATTAGATTTTTTTATTAGGAACACTAAACTCATCTGCCATGCTCTTGTGTCTGGAGCGAGCTGCGTTTTCCCCATTACAGCACATGGCCTCTTGTCAAAACGCGCACACTGATTTTTGCCTCATTAAGGCCCAAATCCTCAGCAAGAAGAGCAGCTGGGCTGCATTTGGAAGGTGCTTGGTGAGCAGGATGGGGTATGGGATGCCGGGATCTACAGGATCCCTGCTCCTGTGTTGGAGACGTTCACCCTCTCCAAGGATTGGGAGATCATTCCCGTTAAAGCTGTACTTGGCTGGCTGGCACTTCCCCAGTGCTGGGACACAGCACCTGGCACCGCGAATCCTAGGCTGGGCTCCTTACACCGGGCTTTTCTCATTAGTCCTTCCTGCTTTGCAGGCATTTAAAGCAGAACAAAGCTGTAACTCCGACCTGGAGAATGGCCAGAGCTTAGAGGGTTAAATTTTCTCCTTCCCCAATATCTGAGGCTATTTTTTTTTTCTCACAACGTAAAAAGCAGAATAAAGACCACGGTTTTGCACTCTAGCGGTTTTGAGAGAGCGGCAGGAGATTAAGTTATGTGCTGGTTGTTACGCTTTTTTTTTGGCAAGGTTATTTTTGTGCATTTATTTCATTAATTCCTTCCGATAACGTAAGGGTGCCAAAATTCCGCTTGTCTGTGCAGCTCCCCACAGCTGCTCCTATGCAAGGGGCTGCTCACAGCAAAGCAGAGCACACGGTACCTCCTTCAAAGGCCACTTGTCACTACTCAAAACCGCAGGACGGACTCCGCGAGCCAGGATGAGATGAGTTTCACCAGGGACAGGCTGCAGCGTCGAGTTTTGCACCTAGATTTTGCAGTGGGGATGCTGAGCAGGTACCTGAGTCTGCTTTGGGGTTTGTCTCCTGCATCCGATGAGATGCAGCATTTGGGGCAAGGCAAAAACTGTCCTGATGGGGCCAGGACGTAGGTGCAGATGACTTTGAGGGAGGAAGCAAGGAAGGGAGCAGTGCCATCTACTGCATGGCCAATGTCTGGCGCGCTCTGCACGTCCCCACGCAGACCAAAATAGAAACTTTGCGTTTTGGAGTTGGAAATATTAAGAAAAAGAGTGTGCAGGGGAAAAAAAAGGGGAGAGGGGGAAGGGAGAAGCAACCTAAAAAAAGGAATTAATTTGCTGAATGGCACTCAGTGCCAGCGCTGCATTTATAAATAGCCGAAGTGACACTGCTCTTTGCAAGATGAATTTCTGAATACTCCTGATCAGCACAGAGTTCTGGCTGGGGGAAACAAACAAACAAACAAACAATAAATGGAGTAAAATGTATATAAATAAAAGATTAATAATGCTTTCTGAGTGGGATCAGCAAGGCATCTTGGCGCTTACATCCAAAGGACTCAATCAGCCAACACATTTTGTAATTACATACTCTAGTATACAGCAAGGCTGGGTTTCTAATGAAGCCATCATTGTTGGATGGCAAGGACCAGCCCTGCCACTCCGCAGGAGCCACAACAGCCTCCAAAGCCACCCGATGCTCTCCTGGCTTGTCATTCTTTCCAGGTTCTCAGGAATATTGGACACCAAACCCTTTGCCCAAAATTGCCACCAAAATGGTGATAATGTAGCAGGGAAAAGCCATCTTTCTGGCTGGTCAATCCGTAGATGAATTTGGGGCCATAAGCCCAGTCTGGATGTGCAAAGTGAGATGTAGCACTTTTTTTATGCACTGTGACACGGCTGCTTCTCACAGGCCGTGATTTTAGTTACAGGAGAGGTTTGCTGCAAACCTCTATGTTTGGGCATTAATCACTGCAGATGACACAGCGGGAGGTCGCTGAGGAGGAAGAGCCTTCTAGGGTTTTTTTCTTTCTTTTCTTTTTAAAAACATTATTATGGTGCTAACTGTGCCTTGTGCCTGTCTTTGGAGCTGGATAGCTCTCTGCTATCTTGGATCTGACTCCTGAATCCCACCACCTTTTAAAGCCACTAAATCCACAATTTAGCTTTTGGCTCCAGCTCCCTGGTGTCCAACCGAGGCTGGCAGAGCTGGGCAGGGGCTGCATCCTTGGAGCTTGTCCCTCGCTCCACCTGCCCTTGGACTCATCCACTCGGGCTTCTCAAGGGTTTTTCCAAAAGACCAGCATTTCTTTTCTGTTTTTCCTTTCTTTCCTTTTCCTCTTCCCAAAATCTAGGAACACAAAACACTGACTGAAGAGTTGAACTTTTCTTCTGGACAAGACCAGGAGCTTAATACAGAGATAGGAATGAAAAGCCCCCAACAGCTCCAGGAGCCTCTCTGGCTTCTGTTATATCTCTTAGTGCTGAGGTGCTAAAAAGCACATGGACCTGGGGCAAACCTGGACAGAATTAAGTAAGAAAACACCAGGGTTTATCTTTTACTGCTGCATCCCCTTCTATCTCACTGCTGCAGTGCCAGGTATAAACAGACATGGTTTTCTAGAAGTTATCTAATGTCTTTGCCAGACTTGAAGAGAAGTCTAAAGAAAATCTCTCTCCAGCACATGACATTTCTCGGACTAAAGTAATAATAATAGAAGAAGAATGTTAGGGTCAGAGTCATTTTGAATGTTAAACATCCAGGTGAATGTGGTCAGCAGACTCCTATGCACCTTCATTCCTCTCCAAGACGGGCCGTGTTTCTATGGTGGATGGTTCAACTGCTACTTGTTTCTTTTTGGAGTCTATAAAAGGCTAAGGAAGATACTTCACTCCTGCAAGGCTGAAGCTAAGGAGGAGGAAGCACTGGCTGCATAAAAACCCAGAAAATAAAGGTCAAGGAAAAAGAACCTCCAAAAGCTGTTAAGCATCATGATTTCAAAGCGAATCCCAGGACTTCATAAAACCTCAGCTTAATTTTTGCAGGCTGGATGACATTTTTATGCCCTTGGCTGCGAGGCATCAATGCAGGTAATGGCTACTCCTCCTTTTCCTAGGGTGATCGAGGTCACTTCAGTTTCGGCCTTGCATGAAGATCTATCATCATTTCTTCTAGCAGTGACAGCCCATGGGAGCCGCATGCAGAAAGGCATGGTGGGACCTCAAGAGGACAGGCAGGCATGGATGAACCCCCACTGCAGCTCTGCAGAGAATCCAGACATCATCCTGCTCTTTTCTCAGCTTCTCCAAATTGGAGGCTGGCCTGAACCCAAACGGAGTGATTAAGCACCTCGGACAAAAGAAATGCTATGTATGATATTGAACTTAATATATTATCACAATTGGGTTTTAGGTGACAATGGAATCACTGCAGGGAAATGCGGCCCAGGGCAGTCCCCAGGCTTCCCTGGATGGTGAGAGGAGCATTCACAAACTGAAGGAGCAGCAGCTCCCTGCAGTGATTTTCAGGCAGTTTTGCAGCTAGTTAAAGGTGGAAAGCAAAAGCTGATAAGAAGATGCATGTGATAAGAAGGTAAGTACAGAGGATAGGAGGAGGAGGTCAAGCTGGACTTCAACACACCTGGTCCTTTCTCTGACTTTTTCACGAGCCTACTGGGCAGCTGGTGTGGATAATTACCATGATGTGCATGATTTTCCCTTTTCATCCTTCGCCAGGCTCCTCAAAACCTATGGGTTTTGCTCTCCATATGCTCTGTGCTTGGACAGCAACTGCAAGGGCTAAGTGTTGAGCAAGCCCTTGCCTCCATCCAGGACCTCCAAGATGGGATGTCCTCTGAGGAGGAGCATGGCTACACGGGTGGCAGCGTGCCAACATCTGCACCAGAGCCTTAGGCCACTTCTCCCTGCTCTTTCAGAAGGCCAACACAAGGGCTAATTAAAGCCAACTGTTGGGAAGCTTTTAATCTTCCAGGAGCTAGGCCCAGAAGATAAATCCATTTCCCTTCAGGCTTTCTCCAGCTGATGACAGGGCTTGGATTTCAACCTAGGGCATTAGATTTGAAAAGCTCTATATCTCATTAATAATCTGTTGAGCCATTAAGTGCACTCAATAGATATTTTACTTTTTTTTTTTCTTTTTTTTTTAAAAAAAAGCATAGCAGAAGAGAATTACATGACCTTCCTCCCTGCTTTGGGGGTAATGGTACAAGTAGCTTTACTGGCACTCAGCTAGGGAAACAGTCATTTATCCCACACCAAGGTCATCATTTAAAAAACAATTATAGGCGAGCAAGTGAGAAACCCTTTTTATCTTTGGCCTTGATTGCATTTCAAAACTGATACCTTTTTCCTCCCATCATTTCATTTACATATCAAAATAATTGCCTTCTAAATTCAACAGATTGCTTGAGCTGCAGAGGTAATCTGTCTTTCCAAAGCTGGGCAGATGCACTGGATGAGACTCAAGCCCAATGAGCACAATAAAGTGTGGAAAAGTGATGGAAAAGTCCATGCTAAAAGAAGTCTCTAAGGAAGCTGGTAGTAAGATGTGGATATTACTACTATGGTGACATGAAACCCTAAAATCTTCCTTTTCTTTTATCTGATTTCAGCTTTGCCAGATCTTAAGGGTCACCCCAGCCTCGTGGTTCATAGGGTTCTGTATCTGCATCCATCAGGTCATCACAGCAATCCTACTGTCCTCGTGGATCCATATAGTCACACAAGTTAGAGAGCTGGGAAAGGTGTTGGAATCTTTCATAAAGAATAATTTGGGAGTTACAATGTTTAAAAGAAAAAAACAGAGAAAAAGGTCTGCAGTCCTTTTGTAGAAAGACAAGGGAAGGGAAGGGAGGAGAGGGGAAAGGAAGAGAAGATGCTTAATGATACACAGGTAGACTATGGAAGATAGATGGCATATGTAAGATATTAAAAGTATTAGAGATGTTTTGCTGGATTGGTTATCAAAAATAATGCTTGAATTTATTATTTGGTTAGCTTTCATAAACAAAGAGATTCACAAAAGACGAGGCAGACAATGCAATGGCTTGAAAGGGCAGAAGGATTAACCTTTTCATTTGTAGTGCAACAGGAGTGAGAAACTTTTATCTGGAGTTGCAGAGTCTATAATAAATCTTATATTAAAAAAAAAAAACACAGCAATCATGTGCTACGTCTCATTTGCCCCAATGATAGCCTGTCTCCTTGAGATCTAATGGGAAACTTAATGACCCCAGAACTTTACTCCTGCACAAAGTGCTCCTGTAGGACCTAGTAAGTGTTCAGAAATGATGAAGCTCCATCTTGGCCAAATCTCCTGACATGGACTTCATTAAAGCCAGCTAGGAAAGCAAGAAAGAGAAGAATTTACAAACTCCAGTGGATTTTAAGCTCTAAGCATAAGAACAACTTACTAAGGAGTCAAGGATTTATTAAGTGAGGAAGGAGAGGTCTAGGACTTGGCAAGTTTTCCCATAACACATTTCTTTTCTTACATATGGTTCCCTTCCTTAGTTTTATCTCAGTTCTCTTCATGGACTAGAAGAGGAATCTGGACAAGCAGCTCGCACATTAAGACAAGTTTTCTAATATGTGAGCTGGAGCTCAGCCTCAACCAAAGAGAATGATGTGCAGCCTCCTACCCACCTCTATGTTATAGCTCTCATTAAAATCCACGGTGCTGTCCTGCAAAGTGATGAAAACGATGCTGTTTGAGGAAACAGTGCACTGACTACTTCTCTCAAAAGTCAACAAGGGAATTTGGCGCTGAAAGTCAAGGAGCAAGAGCTCATACAGGAGTGGACTGAATACCTGCCTACCTGAATTCAGTCCAGATTAGCTGAAGTGTTAGAAGTTGGGTGTTTTGTGGTTCTTGGATTGAGGCAATACAAGGCAGATCCATAGCTTTACAGCAGAACTGTCCTAAATGATACATAGACTACATTTATGCTTGTGGTGCAGTGATCATCTCAGATGGACTAATCAATATCTTGCAAAATTGATGTGTGGGGGTGATTTTCTCTTCCTCTGATCATGGGCCATTAACTACCTCACCTTAATGTTCACAGAGGGGTTCCTTCCTTGGAAACAATCACCAGCCAGGCAGTCTGCAGTCACCTGGAATTCAAAATCCAGATTCCCAAACGTGAACAGAATCACTCACCCAGAACACGCAGCACTGCCTCTGCTAGCAGTTTGTGGGGGATAACTCCAGCAATAGCTCTTCAGCTGAGAGTATTTGCAGAAAGAGCTTTGTATTTAAGCTGGGAGAGAGGCAGAAATCAAACTGGGGAACTTATAGAGTGGAAATTTCTGTAATGGAGCACAGATAGTCAGTGGCCAGCCAAGTGATCACTGTCCTCCGGCTTCTAATAAAGCTCCCTGCTCAGTTCTTGAAGCAAACTCTCAACAGTAAAACCATTATATTTGTTTCTGTCAATTCTCACTGCTTTCAAGCAGAAAGGACATGAAGACAATTCACATATGCTAATTCTTGCAAATATAAAACAAGTTCTTTGCATTTCTATTGAACTGCAACTGGTCTCTGCTACTTTTGACTATTGTACCTGAACACCAGACTAAAAGTAAGAATTCTCATCTTTCTGACAGAACTTCAGAAGCGAGAGTCATGCAAGTCAGTAAGATCTGCCCATCTTGAATGGCAAGAGCCTTTCAAAGAAAGAGAAGGGAAGCAGAATAAGACATCCAAAGCAATGAGCCAAAGCAACAGTGGACTAGGCACAAACAGTTACAGAAGAATACTAAGAACAAACACGCCATTTAGAAGTTAAAAGATTCTCTTTATCAGCCAAAGATGAAGACTCATGATTACCTATTTCAGTGAGAGAGAGGCTTCTACATGGGTTAAACATTACGCCAGGCTAACAGGTCCTGCTGAGAGGCCATGCACTACAAGCTTCAATTTAAGAAACATCTCTTACTAGTCCACTTGGCAGCACTGAGCTAGCCCAGCTCTGCTGCTTTCCAAGCTACCATGAGCAGGGCTGTTTGCATAGGATAGTTAGGCATTTTTGTACTCTTTCTTGATGTATGAGTATCCTAAAAGCTCCTTGCTACAGCTCCCCCAATCCAACTGGAGTGCAATTAGAGATTTTGCACGTTAATACCTATCCAGGCATCTATAAACCAGTTCCAAAGCCGTACACTGAACATCCAATCTACCCCTAGAAAATGATAGGGTAAGATGTCACACAGTGACGAGTGATAAGAAAAACTTGTCTTACATCATTCCTGCAGGTGGTTCTGAATGGTGGTCGTGAGACCAAAATAAAATGTCCCATAATCTACATTCCAATTAGGATTGCAGGGAAATGTGTTAACTGCACAGCTGCAATGGGTTGCAGCTATGACCTGCTTTTTTTCCCCCTTTTCCTTAATTACTTACTTTTAAGAAATGGCAATAAAAGCTGAATGTGGTTTCTTGCAAAAATCTCCTCTCTTGGGTTAAATCAAAAGCCGTCTACTTTCTCATCTCCTATTAGCAAAAAAAAGTCTTCTGATGAAGCTTTTGAAATCTGTAAGATCTTGCTTGCTTTGATTCCAAGCGACTAATAATACATATCTTCCCCCACTGGATGTGTTTTTCATGAAGTCGCAGATGTTGGAGTCCCATGTTGAAACTCATGAAAACAATATCCTCATGCAAAAGAGCACAGCTTTTTTCTTTTTTTTTTTTTCCTGGTAAGCAGAGGATCATCAATAAAAGCAAGAGTGTTAAGTTGCAGAGCTGAATATAAATAGCTCCAGATAAGACTTAGGCAATAGCTTTCCTTCCAGCTGTCACACAGCCAAGCCAATTGCATTTGAAGAAGCTGTGACTACATATGTTATAATTTGATGGAAAATAATACTGTGACCTATTACAGACAGCAAAGCTGAAGGTCTCACAGGTCACCAAATAAATGGGAAGCAGTGCTATGGATATAATCATTTAAGACCCGTAAGTGAAAGTAATGGATGAACACTGGATTTCAATTATCCTGAGATAATTCAAATTACTTTAAATAGATAGCTGACCTACTAAAAACTGCTTGGTCTCTGGTCTTGCATTTGCTGGCCAATTCAGATAATGACTATTTGATCCTGTTCTTTTTCCTTTTTTCATGGAACAGTCAAATTGCTAATAGCAGTGAAGGGTTTCTTTTTGAGCTGAACTTGCAGTAACCTGCTGTTCGACATCTCCCCATGTTAAATGCAGTTGTTACAGCACTGACATTTGCAACTTGATAAGTTAAGCTTGTATCGGTAGCATTTACTCTAGGAACAAGAAAGCCGATTTACAGCACGGGCTGAAGGAAACAGCTGGACACTTTGCCTCAGCACTAACCTGTATGCTCATTTTCCATCATCTCGTTGGCTATTTTAAACTCAACCTTGTGCAATTGCAAAGAAGAAGAAGGGGGGAAAAAAGGTTTAATTTCATGACTAATGAACATGAGGGATACAGGTAGGATCTGCACACCTGCAGTGTTACATCCCATTTCTGGAGTTTAATGTAATTATTATGCTATTGCCATCATTTGTATTATGTTATACAAGAGCTCTAGTCTCATGCAAAAATCCTGCTGCACCAGGTGAAATGCATACAATAACAAGATCATCTGCAATCCCAAAAGCAGAAAGGCTTTGACATTCCTGCTCTGCTTGCTTGAAAATGGAGCATCCCATCTGTCTTTATTACCAATGGAGACAGAGGAGATCTTTCACAGGGTGAGAGATCATGCCTAAACTGGACATGTATCTTGACACCTAGGAGGTCCACACTAACATGGTGGCTAGCTCAACCGTAGATATTGACTTTGTTAATATCTGGTATCAGATGAGGTGCCTCCTTGCAACTTGAGATGCTCAATCCCAAATCAGATTCTCCAAACTCTTCCCCAGCTCTTGTCTGAATTCCAACAGCACCCAAACCTCCCTCAGGAAGGTTCTGCAGAGACCCACATTTGAGGGCTTGGTGTGCACCCAACTGCAAAAGCCAGATGGCATCAAACCTGCTGAGATCCTCCACAGGGCCACAGAAATTCGCATTCCTTCTGCCTTCAAGGTTCAAGTAGCAGATTTTTCCCTACAGATCATATAATAAGGTTAGGCATCAGTTACAAACAGCTGATGAGCATGTAAAACTAGGGCTGAAGGGCTAGTCATGGTGGAATCCACAGCCAGAAATATCCCAGCCATTTAGCAAGGTATCCCAAGGGCACTCGGGGAGCATGCACCTGTGCTGGAGTTGGAGCATCCGAGCATATTATAGACGTGGAACATTTCAGAATGAGAAGATGGGATGCACCTGCTGTTGACTTTTCCAGCTACATCCCAGCTACATCTGCTATCCTAGTAAATGTCCCCACAATCTGCTAACAGGCAATTGATTCAAGCAGTTTACAGAGTCAAGGGAGATGCATGGAGACAAGATGAAACTTTGCTGACTTTATTCATCACTTCTAATTGCTAAGTAAACAACAAGTGGAGAAATATCCTCAACTATGTGCTCTCCTGTGAGCAATGGCTTACTAAGGTCACAGTTTGGGAGGGGGTGGGCAGGAAGGAGGAATGACCCAAATTTAGGGCACCATTAAGGCTGGAGCATTTTCATAGTCTGCTGTCAATGTATCATTAAGGCTCACATAGTGTAGCCAGAGCCAGTTTTGGCCTAGCGTCAGCTCTCCCTAACAGCACAGCAAGGGTTGCCCAAAATCAACTCAAGTCTTTCCTCTGCACTACCAAAAGCCCCCACATTTTGCAGCTTGTACCAACATAGGGATTAGCATAATTACATTGTCATTAATTTTCCAGTGCTTGCCTGCTCAGATACCTGCGAGATTTTTCAATTACAAACCTTGCACCAAGTTGCTTGAGCTCCTGAGTTTCATGCTACACCTTGCTTAGCCCACTTGACCATATTTTGAGGCAAAATCTGCTATATCATTCTTTGACGAGTGACCCAAATGGTCATGAGGGCTTGTACTGGGTCTTTAACCAGAACCAGGCAGACAGCAGGACAGACACCCATTGTGCTAAACAAACAAGCTGAAGAGCATAACTGTAGCCACGTTAAAAAGCACAGAAAACAATCCTTCCTGAAGTACTAGCAAAGCTCTTGAACCTTTGAGCATCATGGCTGTAGGAGGAACAAAGACACAAAAGCAAAAGGCACAAAGGGCTTTCCTGTGCACACGTGCTGTGTGAAGAGAAGCCCCATGGTACCCAAGCAGGTGTTTTCCCCAGAAATTACATGGAATATTTAGAAGTCATCACAATATGTAAGGCCGGCTCCTTCCACCACGCAGCGGGTCTCAATGGGACTTTATGGAGCACTTGATTTCATTTCAGCACCTAAGGATGCTCATCCTCCCTGCAACCTCATCAGCAGGTACAAGACAGCAGCCAGTCTCCAAACCCAAATCATGAGTGCAGCTCGATGTCAAAAGCAAGTCATGCTTTAATTAACCAGCTCTAATTAGATTACAAATTACTTGAAAATTGCATGTAATAATTTAAAAAACAAAACAACTGTATTTGTTCAGTTACTGAAATTTTGAGCATCTGGTGCCCCTTGATGGCACCATTCTCTCCTGATCACCTCCTTATTACATAGAGGGCCTTTCAAGACTATACTTGTTAATATTAATAGCAGAGTTTTTTGTTAATAGACTAAGAGAAAGATGAAGGAAATTAGTCTGGAAAGACAGAAAATGACTCTCAATGTTTCCACCAGGGAAACACTTTTACATGACTGCATCCAGTAAGTATTATATAGTGCTATTTAGCAATCCATTCTAGGGAAAAGGGAGCCCCCTGAGTTTGCAAAAAACCTCCTGAATTCACCTGAAAAATTGCCTGCATTTTTTTAAAATATCTGCTTTGTAGTATTTTTACAAAAGCAAGTAATTCAATAGTAGTTTCCTTTCCATGCCTCTCAGAGTAACAGCTCATAGGTTTTGCCCACATTCCTCTTGCAAGGTTAATTCTGTATGAACAGAGAAGGCTTCAGAGGCATCCATCTTCATGGAACAATGTTGCATTGAAATAATAGTTGAAGAGGGATCAAGAAGAAAGGTGCAGCTGAGAGGTGAACAAACAAGCCAAGCCAGATGCCCCAGGGACATCACTGGAGCCTTTCCCTGGCTCACCTCGAGAGACCCAAACCTTGCTCATGAGCAGGGGAATGGGCTGGAGAGCAGTGGGTCTCTTCCAACCTGGGCAAGGAGGACATGCAATACATCCACCTACTTCATCCCCAAGAAGGAGCGAGTGAACAGAAATACCATCTTGAAGGATTTTGCTGATTTGACTGGTTTTTCGGGTGACCTTTGCAAAGGGCGCTATTCGCTTCATATTTTTACAGAGCAATTAAATGGGAGGAAACATGAGTCTGTCACGGCTCACTGACCTCAGGAATCGCTTCCTATCCGAACTGTCAGGAGACACATCGTTCTCCCTGGCCTGTTTTGCAGCGTTTAAGAAAGGATATTTAATAGCTTTTTTACATTGCATAGGGAGCTGTCTCATAGAGCTGGTTGCTTTTTGTTGTTGTTGCCCGATTGCCTTGGCCACAACCCCTCTGTAAATACATCCAGCTCTGGGATTTTTATGGAGATTAATTAGGGCTGGGATAGGTGGAAAACTGTGCAATTCTCATAAGGGATGGATTATTCTAGGATATTGGGAAAAATATCCTGGTTTTGCAGCACTACAGCCTTGTCCTCCTTCTGCTGTACTGGATGGACATGGCCTCACTCCTCAGGTAAGCAGGTTTCATTGTCAACTTTTCATTAGGATGTATGGGGATGTCCATCCCTCTCTGAACTACTTTTCAAGCTGTCCACCCAGCCAGGCCCTATTCTGCCTATGACATGGGGACCATATTGGAAACATCCCCTTTGCAACCAAGAAAGCTGGGAAAATCTGTAATTCCATCATGGAAAAATAATCCCACTGCTCCACCTCTCATCTGACCTTGAGCTGAATGAAGGATGAAGTCTTATCATCCCAGCTATATAATATTTCAAAGTTAAGGGTACCTCTTCTCCCTGCTATCTCCACTATATATTAAATTTATAGGAATACATCCAATCTCTGAAAACAGAAAGTCATTGGCCTATTCTAACTGGTCACAGCCAAACCAAAAACAAATCCCTGCTCGTTTGACCATTACATAAATGTTCATAAACAGTGGTAAAGAAAGAAGGTGCTTTCAACTTGGGAAATTAGATGGGCCTGGTGGCTCTTACCCTGTGAAACATCCACTGCAAGGATTCCAGATAAGAAGCTTTTGAATCTCTTCTTGTATTCCATATAGAAGGGACTCTTTCCAAGTCAACTTTATCAAGTCTAGCCAACATATCCTACCCCTTTGAGTCTGCTGCAGTCAATTCTTTATCTCCCACACGGTTTCTGCCATTCTGGGATCTGACATTCACAGAAAACATCCTGTATCATAATACATCCAACTATTCCAGGATTGAAATCTGAAACTCCCATTGAAAGCTCTGTAAAGCGGCAAAATCTTTTTATAAAGTCCATCTGCTCTTCCCCCACCAAATCACTTCTTCCGAGGTGAACATCGCTGAAGATGAAGTGTAGCAGGAACAGCTCGTACCTGCTGGCAATAACACGGGAGGCACCAAGCTCTTCAAGTGAATGCTGCTCCTCTCTTGACTCTCCCTTGATTGCCTCCGTTTTAGTTGTGCCCGGCGAAATATGTCAAATGCCCTGAAAACAATCTAACCTTATTCCTGGAAGCATCAACTCAAGTAGTCTCTCTTCCACAAAGAGTGTTTTTTCCCCCTGAAAGAAGTGATTTTAGTTCTGCTGCTCTATCAAGCTGCTGCCTCCAATATCCGTACCAAAATTCTCAGGAACTTTCTCAGTTAGAGCAGTGCTGTTTTGGTAGATTGTATCAGAGAAGTGGGAAAATGGGATACCTCTCTCGGTTATTGTGGGCAAAGAGAGAGATATGAAGAGAAAAAAAAGCATAAGATATAAATACAAATAGAGTATATAGCAACGTGCTGTGGTTTCTGGGCAGATGAAGAAGGGACAGGCTGCAGGGCACAGTCTCAAGGTCCACCCTCCCTTCTGCTATTTCCCTTAAGCAAGCTGTATGTTTTCCCAGCAGACAGGGATATGTCTGCTTTATTGTGAATAAGGAGACTCAGAATAAATGTGGCCTTAATGAGTCAGGGGGAAGAGACTGAGCAAAAGGGAGAAAGGGGCTGAAAACCTAAGGGGAGGGAAGTCAGTGACAGAAATTCTTGCCTGTTAAACACAATCAATGACCTGTTGGTATCAGTCGCCGCTGAGCTCGGCATGCTGACTGATGAGTCCTTGCTGTCCATAAGGAGGATAAATGGGCACACACGGAGATAGACTTGGCCACCACGCAGGAGCCAACGCAGGCAAAGCGCAACAGCTCTGAGACGTCTCGGGAGGCTGAGACATCTTTTATTAGACACTTGCTTAATTGATTTTCTTGAAAATACAATGGATGATTGCTGGAAAAAGCTGATTTGTCAAAATCAGCCCCCTTTTGCGGGAACTTACCTATTTAGGGAAAGTGCTAGGCTGAACACTTCGTAAGATTTGGGAAGGACTTTGAACCAGCACCTGATGCCAAAGCTATAGAGTGAGTAAACATTTTTGCTTGCTCATTTGAAAAACAAAACAAATCTACCATGATAGGATGGGAGTGCTTGTTAAATAGCATTTGGTATGAGCAGAGTCGGGTTTTGAAGAACAAAATGAGACTTTGGCATCAATGCTCCTTCAGTGCAGCATCTCTATGGCTGTAAATCAATTTCTTGGAATCCGACTTCCATCCCAGGGCAAATGCGCTACTGGAAGATATGAAGGATAAAATCCTAGCAAGAGGCAATGAGAAGAATGTCTACAAAGTGATTAAACATAATGATGGAGACTACATAAAAATCTAGATTTAACCATAATGTTGTGTCCAGAATGTAACTAAATGCTGTGAAGTAAAGAGAAATAAGGAGGTCTACAAAAAGTGGAGTCAACAACGAGCTTACAGCATGCATGCACTCTGATGGGACATTGGGACAGAGATGATTCTGTGTGAATCTTGTTCCCCAGCTCAGTGGCAGAGCAGGTTGCTGAAGAAACGTCCTTGCTGACTCCCTCATCCTCAGTCTTGGACCCCTTGTGTCCAGCAAATTAAACTCCCTTTGATTCGCCCTTTGTCCTGCTGCTTCTACAAGCCCATCTATTCCCCACGGCTCCCGTGAGGGTCACACTGCTTCACGAATTAACCACCATACCTGCAGTCCATTACCCTGCCGAAACATATTCCCAGACCTTCAGCTACCGTGTCACTGCTGTGGACTCCACCTGAGCATGACTGACATTTACCAATTTTCTCTCAGAGGAAAATTGCCTGTTCTTCCCCAGAATGAACCTGCAATTCTTTTTCAAAGCTGAGGCCACGTAGTTCAGATGTTTCGATTCAGAAGAGAGGACAAAATTGTTTACTCTGCACTGAAGAAGCAGAGCATGGCAGCAGATGTTGTGATGACAGCCTGCCCCTTCTGCAATAGAGGTTATAACTTGTTTTTAATCAGTGTTTGCCCTATTTTCTTCTTTTCTTGTTCCATTTCTAGCTGCTCAAGGCAAAAGCTAAAGTCAATTTAGTGTACATATAGATTACCTGCTGTTTTAGTGCTTCACAAGATAACGTGATGGGAAAGGTGGTGCTGAAAGGAGATGCAAAGGGGAATCACCACCAGGCCATGGAGTAGACATGGATGTTTCCCTCAAAGATGCAGCGCTTGTATCACAAAGTCTGGTAATTGAAAGCACATGATGGATGCTGTATCAGGTTTTCCTTTTGTGAAGCCAAATTCTGGGGCTTTAACAAGACTCTTCACACCTGTGATGGGACCTCATGGTGAGCACCTGGGCAAGGACTCACCTGACTCTCTCCATGGAGTCCTCTGCCACGTTGTTGCAGATGCTCTGATGTGTTTTTAGCTTCTGAATCTCCCGCGGTTCTTCTGTCGTCTTGTTCTGTGCAGTCAGTCTGGAAATACGCCCAAATTTTTCTGCTTGTTCAAAATTCTTCCAGGAAAGCTCTTGCTGGACACCTGGACACTTCACTGGAGCAGGTCAATCTTGTGACCCCAACTATGAATGTTCAACCAAACTCCAACAGATGGAGCAAATGCTACAGGAAAGCATCTGTACTAAGGACCCCCACCCAAACACACAAGCACAGAAGCAACGAGATCCTGATTAATCCCATCCTGCATCCAGTTTGTGGATACCACTTGGCCAGAGAGATCGCGTTCAGCAGCAGCCTGATCTTTCCTGTGCCACTGCAAGCAAATTGTGCACTCCAGGAGAAATCCACTGAGCTCCTCGATTGTTCCCCTGATCTTGCATTTCCCTGCTTTCGGTTCCACCGTCATCACCTGCAGTTGCTGGGGCTGGAAGGAGCCTCTGCCAGACGCTAACTGTGGTGCTTGGGCTTGCAAGATGTTGCAGTGCCATCTTCAGACAGGAGGGCAGCAGCCGCTTCCCCGAAGCGCTTTTAAGTGCAAATAGGAAGGCAAAAAAAACAAACAATGGGCAAAATGCACCCAAGATTCAGATCTTTATGGCAAGAACATGTGTCCCCAGGCTAGGAAAACATCTGAATCACAAAAAAAAAAAATCAAAAAGCAGAGGCTGCCACGTGTCTCTGCCAGCTACAGATCCCAAAGCATGAGGTGATGCACGACTGCTTTGCTTTTATGCATCCCTAGAAAAGTCTTTATTCTGCACTAAAGCTTGCAGATTATGGGATTCATCTGTCCTAACCAGCTAAGAGGGTTTATGAGAAGGGAAAACAGAGCCTGCCTCTCCGTTATGAAGCTGCAAGCTGGGCTTGAATGTTGTTGTGTGCATTTTAATGCCTTCTCCTTCCTCCTCTCCTGCAAACTGAATAACGTGTTTTATCCTAACAATTTATTCTGGAGTGGCCAATAAAGCAGGTCAGGGACCTCTTCTCAAAGATCGCACAGTGCTGCCTACTGATGTGGTTGCACAAGGTCTCCCAGACCAGAAAATCTTGGGCTGATCCACACAGTCCTCACTGTGCCCTGGACTGGCCTTTGGCATGGACAGGGGAATAAAGGACGTGAGGAACTGGGAAGTAATGAATATGTTGGGAGAATGGGGAGGTCTGGGCAACTGATGGGATCTGAGCAAGCAGCCCAGGCCACACGGCAACACTTCCAAGAAATAAAAGGAAGTCGATGCCAGGATTTCCTTAGGATGCTGAAATTTATCCTGCCTGGCTTCCAGGAAGGAATCTCTCCATGAGAGCCTCTGAGCACAACTATGCGCTGCAAAGCGCAGCACAAGACAGGGGATTTAGGGAGCTAAGGAAGGGATTTCTGTGACAGCCGGGAGAAGTGGAGTAGGTTTTCAACAGCAAAGCCATAAACACCAGAGCTGTTTGGAAAGACATTCAGCTTTCACAAATGTGGGCATTTTTTAGATGAACTATGTACCCTTGGCTCACTCTGCACTTAGCAGAGAGAAATAGGAATGGCTAGAGGACAGTTTTCCTGATCAACATTAACATTTATCTTAGCAGGAGATAAACAGTCCCCTGGAGAGGCTCCATGGACTATAAAGACAGTCAAGGATGACTAGCAAGAAACCAAGTCTGAGTTAC
>JAUBOD010000270.1:381188-406976 GCA_032353885.1 Nothura maculosa | reverse complement strand
CTGTACACTATGTACCATATGTATGTACCACACTGTACAGTATGTACCTCACTGTACCACATGAATGCTGTTACTCTCTCACAGTCTGCCCGTAGGTCTCAGAAAATATTCAAGTTATACCAAGAAGTAGATATTATATGTTATTGTAGCTTCACAAGTCACTATGTCTCAGCTGAACTGCGCACTAATAGCCCAGAATAAAACCAAGGTAAATGCATTCAACAAAATGAGCTTTACATTGATTTTCTATGTTTGCTGCAGACCTAGGTGCATTCACTAGCAGTGAGACTCCTTTGGCACAAGGTTCCTCAAGAGACAGATGTCAGTTTTGGTTGGGGTGAGGCTCTGCATTTTTCACCGTCAGAAAGTGCAGGAGTCCGTATCTCTATGTGGCCCTGCCTGGCAGGGGGATTCAACAACATCATCTCTAGAAGTCCCTTCCAACCTTAACCATTCTGTGATTGTCATTACAACGCCCAGAGAACCCAAGACAGATCTCCTAGCAATGGTGAGAATGCTGGGGAGGACTCAGTGGCAAGGCCTGAGCACTAGGCCCAAGCTGGGGTTGACTTACAGATGAACACAGCACTGCCTTTGTAGAGCACAACTCACCTGTAGAACTGCTCATGCCAACTTGCACACAGGCTTCTTAAGTTGTAACCTCTTTTTGTAGGCTCTCATGCAAATATTTTTGACCTTGAAGGTAACCCTCCCATATGAGGCCTGGGCTCTGGCCAAGTCCCAGGTCTGGATGATAGAGAAAATATGCCCCACCAGATGTTACCTCTCACAAAGAAAATCCAAGTTATCATCATTTGCCGATTTGGCTTTGTAATAGCTGGGCCCTCTTGTTGTGAGGCCTCACTCATGGGTGGATGCACCATGCAAGACCTCCCACTTGCTGGGATGGTTCTCTAGATCCTCACTGCAACAGGGACTCCCCAGTGACTGTGGATCTAGGTGATGGTAATGTACTTAGAGAATGGTGATTAAGAAAAAGGATATATCACCAATTACCTTTCTGATATAGTAATGTTTAGGTGCATTACCTTGCTTATATTGTCTGTTGATAAAACTGAGCACGCAGTAAGCTTATTGTTTTGTTAAATGTACCATTCCGTATTGCTTTAATATTAATAGTGAAATAAGACTGTTCTTTCCTTTGGTGTCTGACTTTCTGCTGCACCTCTCCACCTCCATCAACTGACAAAACAAGAGACCTAAGGCGAGATACCCCCAGATTTCAAAACATGCAGACTGAAGCCTATTCTCTACCTTCTTTCTCTATTTACACACCACATCCTTTTCCCCAGGAGGTTAAGTGGAAAAAAGTCACCCAAGAGGGGAAATGGGGAGAGGGCCCCAGCAGCCTCACATAGTGGAGAGCTTCCTTTAGCTGCTGCACCAAGAACTGGGGCTTCCCAGAAGCTTCTTTCTCCTTTGGGACCGCCTGTAGCCAAGCACCCAGCAGGAGCTTCAGCTTCAGGACTGCCTGCCAGTCGCAGTACTTATATCTGCCCCCTCACCATCTGCTGCAGATATTTGCAACTAGCAGAACTGGAAATGGCAAACAACCCCCCCTCCCAACAGCTCTGATCACAGATCCTCTTAAAGAGCTTCCTTATGAAACTGTGCAAGACCCACTAGCCAAATAAGTAAGGCCAAATAGCCAGATTTGTCCCAGTCATACACAGCATTAAGAAGCTCCCATGAAGCCCAAAGCATTAATCTGCCAAGCTCAGAGTACAGCAACAACCCTGCAGCTCTGTTCTTACCTTTGATGAGACACTTAAGGGACGTGGTTTAGCAGGCATTGTGTTGATGGTTCATGGCTGGACTTGATGATCTTGAAGGTCTTTTCCAACCAGAATGATTCCATAACCTCTGCAGCAGGGCTGCAGCAAAGGCAAGACACTAAAACTCCTGGTTTCCTTAAATATAGATGCTCAAAATGCAGGTTTTCAGGAGCTGAACTCCAGAGCAGAGTCCTGAGGAACAACCCTCATCCCCACATCAAAGCATTGAGACAACCTGGGTGGAGATACTTAAATACCCTGCTCTGAAAAACAACACTCACTTGGATATGGGGAACAGCTGCAGCTGTTCTGTACTTATACCAGAGGCAGAGGGAAAATTTCATTCACTAGACTTTGCAGAAAAAGCTTTGTCTGCTCATTTCTTATTGCTCACCTGTCCTTATCCTCTATTTATTATTATGTACAGCTCAGCTTTTCAAGGCAAGTTTAATTTACCTGAAGATGATATTACCTAGCACACATTTTTTAGATTTATAGCTCAAACTGTTTCTTCTTGCATTGCATGATTATCTGAATGGAGCATGCTGCTGTGATGGATGGACCTCAAACAGTTTGGTGGTTCAACTGAATAAAAGAATCACCAAAATGCAGATGTTTTGTAACTTCTATGCATTTGCCCAAAACCACAAAAGTCTACAGACTCTGGCCAGAAAAATCAGGTGCAAGAATGATTACCTCCAATACTATGTCAGCTCCTGGCACAGAGTGTTTTTTCTCTTTGACTAGAGCTAGAGAAAACCCAGCTTTCTGCTCCAGGTAGTGTGAACAACTCTTGCAGCAGGGAGCTGAGCCATGATATTAAACTACTTATATTGGCCTATTTCCTTCAGTTTTGCAAGTTTCAGATGAGGGTGTCAGTTCAAACAGAGCTTTATTTTATTTTATTTTATTTTCAATAAGCATGAAAGGTAGAAATAGAAAGTAATTCCTTATCTTATTGGCAGAGAAGGTTATTTCAATTCTGCCACGCTCATTCTCTCAGCATGTCTCTGCACAACATCTAGGCTGCAGCTCGCACAAGACTCTACCACTGATGTTCCATTTACATTGCAACTGAATTCTCGTGTTCTTTGCTCAAGAATGAACCCTGTACCTCTGTCATGAACTGACGGACTTCTCATGATGCTAATGAGCTTCAGGACAGGCCTGCCAAGGGCAGAAAGTTTATTCTATAGATTTCAGAGAGACAGATTCAAAACAGCACAGACGTCAGCTACAATGAAATTCAGCAACAAACGCTCATGTCTTAAATGAGCAATTAATGCTGCACGTTAGCTCATAACAATCTTGGAGAGGCTGGATCTTCAAGATTAGAGCAGCTGTGTGACCTCCAGTGAAAGAGGCACTGGTGGGAAAGGAAGGACAAAGCCAGACCTGCTGTCACCTGGTGTGATCCAGACAATATTGTTTTTTTTTCCCCATTTTACCTTTGCTTCTTCTTGCTGATCAAAGTACAGACTCTTGAAGGCATCAGCTTCCTCCTGCAGTATCCCCATTCTATGGCCAGCATTCTAGGCCCACTAATGTTAAGATAATACCATTAAAATAATGCATTATATTTGGATGATGATCTGCAAATTATGATTCACCCACAGCTGAAGCTGAGAACACTCATTACAGTGCTTATGTACCAGGTACAGGTCTTCTGAGTGATTTCTGTTTAATTCATTTGCTCTAAGTGTGACTGTCTTGGCAAGATATATAAATGTACACTTAGAAAAGTACCTTTTTATGCACAGTTGCTGATAAACAGACCTAATTAACAGAATAAAGACCGTGTTTTAAAATCTGCACTTTAGGAAGCCATCTGGTGCAGGTCTTGTGTGTGCTGTTTTGTTGGAGAGCTGGCTAGCTGCTCTTCTGCAGCTCAGACTAATGATTCTAACAGTTTTATGATTTTTTTGTTATCTGAAGGAGGAAGCTGAAATCAAATAAGGGATTATCATCAGTATTACAAAACACTGAAACGCACCCTAAGAATCAGAGCAATGGATGCTCCAGCGTTATAAAATGCCTCTTTATCTCTTCAAGGGTCATTACCTCACGCTCTAGCTATATAAATCACAGCAGCAACAGAAATGATCCTGGGAAGAAGTTTAGGGAGATGAAGGCAGAGTTTCAAGTATTTCCATACAGTACTAATGTTGAGCTAAGTGAGTGTATACGGGAAAATCAACTTTAAAAGGTGGCTTGTGTTTTGCATTAGCTACATCACTCAGACTCAGAAGAGATTTCAAAGCATTTTTGAAGAAAGGTGACTAAGAGAAGCTTTGTATTCAAGTTATAGATGAGGAGGATGTGAGAATTTAGCAAGTGGGACAGAGAGCCATTTGAGTTTCCCTAAACAGGAGTTCATTTCATTTGGGCTTCATGGTTGGAAACCCTCCTGGAAAGTCAAGGTTTTCAGCTGTTCCGTGGTATTCCCAGTACTAGCTAGCAGCCTGGTTAACTGGTATCTAGTTATCTGTGCTAGACAGCTAGTCCCATGGAGAGTTCAATATCACTGCAGCACCTTGAGAACAGTACTCTCAAACAACATTAATGATCTATAGTAGGGTTGTTTGTTTATCTGTTTGTTTATCTATGATCCATGCAGCAGCAACTGAAGTTTTTCCTATGTTTTAATTTTCATTCCTCTTTATAGAAGGGTCAAACAGTAATGAAAAATAGAAAGATAACTGGAAAATATAGAAAGTGGTCTTAACAATTTAAAGAGGTTTTAAGGGTTAATAGAAAGTTTCTGTTGTACTTTATACAAGGGAGAGTAGAATCTAGAATGAAGACTGCCTGATTTTCACATTGCTGCTATAACTGGCTTAGAGTGACTCAAAGGAGAGTAAGAAGAAAGCTCTGAATAATATTTCTAATAGTTTCCAAGCTGGTTAGTGGGAAGAGGGAGGCAGACCAGTTCTGATGTCTTCCCACAATGTGGAGCCTTCTGAAACCATTCCCTCTTCGATCTGCAACCTTCACAAGATGTAATTTTTATGGCTCCATGAGTTGTTGCCTCCAAAACAGGCCATTTTGAGGAGTCATGTAGGAACAGTGAGCTTCATTTTGCACTGTCCACTCGGATTAAAATACGTGAGAAGTACTCAGATTGATTTATGTAAACTGTGGTCATGGATTAACAGCACATTGGAGTGGATAATATGAAGAGGCCTGCTATGCTTGGCAGTCATCTGGCTGTGGAGGCAAGACCCAGGCAAAAATACATCCCAAAGTGAGCAGGAACAGCTAGAACAAAGGCCACGTGAAAAATGGAACATTTTAAGTTGGGCTGAATCCCCAAGAGACACCAAATCTGTACGGATTTCAGGAGAACGTGGCTAACAGACTGTTTTGCTGTTGTTTTCCTCCTTGAATCTGTCTGCAGATTCGGTTTGATTGCATGACGCACCCTTGGCTCAGGACCTTGTAGGCAGCAATGTGCTTGGAAAGGCTGCCTCCTTCTCTGCGATTGCTTGTGGCTCTAGTCTCCCTGGAGACGTTTCAGATCTGCGAAGGAAGGGCTTCTTTGAGCAAAGCTCCAGTGCCTCCATGACTGTAGATGTCAGTTTATAGATTCTGCTCACAGTGTGATCGTGGCATCAGGAAGACATTCCTGCTCACCTCGGTTATGCCTCAGTGCTTGCGGGGTTGTGCTGCTTCTGAGAGCATCTCCATGGACTTGCTCTGCACTCACCAAGACCTTTCTCAATCCCCTGAAATTCTCAATGTCCCCCCTCATCCAAGGTAGGTGGCTGTTTAATCAGAATTGTATTGAGCAGACTTTTCACTACAAGCAACAATTTATTAATCTCCTTCTCGTAATGGAATTGTGGCAACCCCACAAAATCCAGTATAATAACTAGCACTGTTTAGATTCAGAGTGCATTTTTATGTTATTTCTTACTTCTCTGTTTTATTATTTATGTTTAAGTTGTTTCATGTCTGTTATACTTTGAATTTCAATGCATTCATTTTGATATGCATTAAAGAAATTGATACTGAAAATCCAAACACACAATGGGAGAATCTGTGTTAAAAAGGATAGTCAGTTTTGATGTCCTTTATGACACTTTATGAGTCCTTTTTGATGCTTTATCAAATAGTTTTGTGGGTTTTTTTGGATATCTGCCTTATGTGAATTATTGCTCTTAGAACTGTCTTCCTTACCGTTTTTCCTATTTTTCTGTGATTTGCTGTTTAACTGCATGCAGAATGGAACTGGAAGCATGTAGAAAATGAGAGACAAAGCTTTGTTCATCAACCATGGACAATAGGAAGGGTGAAACAGAGCCAGAGATAAGATGCAGTGGAAAGAGGTCTGAACTTAAATGACTGTACAGGATGCCTTGAAACGGATCTATGAGACAAGCAGCTTTACTCTTCTTATGGGAGGGAAGCAAAGCTTCTGAACGAGACACTGTGCAGGGGTCAGATCATGCATCTCCCAGCAGTCCTCCCTACTACCTGGATGGCTGCGAGCCAGCTTGTCCAGCTACACCAGTTCCCTAGATCTCTATACATATCACAAAGCATTTTACGTTTGAACTAATTCAAAGTCAACAGTTTTCAAGCCTTGTGACAGCCAGGGGACTGTCTGCATGGGAATTAGCTTGCAGTAGAATTTGCAGGAGGGGAGAAAGGCCTCCTAGAAAAACTGCTTGATTTTAGCCCCTGTTGCTACCGGTAGAAGTGTTACGGACAGAGCGTTCCTGCTGTGTTGCTCGGAATCTTCCAAAATGCATAGAGAGAGGAACGGAAAGAGGTAAAGGTTCATGGATTAATCAAAAGGAACGGAGAAAGAGAATGCTAACCAAGAACTGGTGGAAAGGGATAATCAATACCGCTGATGTTGGGCATGCGGGAATGGAGGTCAGGCCAACAAAAAAAGAGTTTTGATCTGAACAAAGAGTTTTCACAGCAGGACCCAACTCACGGTAATGACAGACATCCTTTCAACCTATTTTCCTAAGAGACGCAAAACTATCAGCGATAACCTGGAGAAATAACTACTGATTACCAGCACCAAGAAACTCAAAGACTTCTTCCCAGCTCACTCAGTTTCTTCTCTGATAGGAGTAAGAGCTCAACAACAAAAGAGGATGTCTCTTCTTAATAGTCTCCAAAGTCAAGCAAGACTATTAGAATATAAATATACAACCTGTTTTGCAAGGGAGCGTGAAAGAAATTGCTATAATGGGAAGCAAAAGTGATATGCAGTGACATCTATGGAAAGAGGGATGCAGAGCCAGGAAGAGTAGCTCAAACAAAAGAGATCTCTAGCCTAAGGAAAAAACACCATTTACTGAGGAGAAAGTGATAGAGGATATTTACCCCAGCTATGACAGCTGCACTTTTGGCAATCAATTCTAGTCATTGCGACAAGACCAGCAAGAGAAGAAAACATGCCAGGAGAAAAGGATCATATTAGCAGCACTGAGACCTCCGTGTTCCTCAGGTGTTGCTTCTGAGAAGGGTTTCCAGTCTCCCCAAATGACTCTAGTGACAGCGCAGGGATACAGACTGGGACTGCTGGAGCAATGCACAGGGAGACCCGGAGCCAGAGAAATGAGGATGTGGGAAGGGTTTGCCCCCTTATTCTCTCCCTTGAGGTTAAAGGTCCTCAGAGCCTTCCTAGAAACTCCTGACTAAGCAATGAAATGAGGTAGGGAGCATCTCATAACAAAGGCAAGGAGGGCAGGACCCAGTGCGTGAAGTTTTGGTTATTGTTGCTATTAATCAGTCTACAAGGAAATTATTTTTCCATCTGCGACCCTGACAAATAAACTCTCCCTGCTGCCTTTTCCTCCACTGCTGCAGTCACTAAGTCCTTTTGTTTCACACGTCATGCTGGCCATTTATGACGGACTAAAATGGATTTGCCTCCAGGCAGTCCTTTTTTTTCGTTGTTGTTTGATTTGGGTTTTATAGGCATCGAACATAAGAACTTTTGAAGCTTCATGATGCCTGAATGCTCAGAGCAGTCATTAAACATTCAGTGCGTGAATGGAGGGGGAAAAAACCCTAAACTAACAAGCCCAAAGTACAAAACAGGAGAAACAGATTTGAAGGCCAACTTTCTCCAAGGGCAGATCTCTTCTCAGGGATGAAGGCTGCTCTTCCATACTGAGCGAGCACTAGGACCTAGGGAGCTGCAGTTCCTCTCCAGGCTGTTTTAAACTGCAATGCTGATACCCAGGCACCTGCACGTATCCAAAAGCACATGGAGTAACAAGAATAGAGCCCATTCTCCACATCTCCATCTGCCCCTGGTAGGTCATCCTCGCTCTACCTGGTTTGCATCTCTGCTTGCTTATATTGGTGCAGGAAGGACTGCTTTGAATGGAAGAGCATGGCACTGAATTCCTAGTTGTCACCCACCGCACTCATATCTTGAGCAGTACTCTCAGGTGAGCACAAGTTCTCAAATTGTGATCTTTTTAATTGCCTCTTCTTTACTAAAAGGAGCTGAGAGCACTAAGTGGACAGGAAAAAAAATCACAGGGCTACAAGCCTGCTGTGCATCAGCAGCTGAGAACTGCACAGAAGTGGTTGTCTTCCACATCAGGGTTCATTCTGCTTTTCCACCAAGAACGGAGTCTTTCCCTGGACCCAGCCCCAATTAGGGGCACTGACAACTCCCTGTTATTTGAAGGCCCTCAACTCTCGGGCAGCCCTACAAAGTCCTCATATGTGAGGAGAACATGGAATTTGATGATCCCAGATGACATTTCCTGGAGAAATGGCAAAGCAGAAAGTCAATGCTGAAGTGCCTATTTCTGCAAATTGTTGCTGCTCAATCACTATCCTGAGCTTAGCAGAAGGGAGCTCAGTATCAAAGGACTGCAAAGTAGCTTTAAGTCACATCTACACCTTTCCAACCTTTTTTATTAGCAGGACATGCATGCAGCTTCTTGCATAATTCAAATCAGCCTGCAGAAATTCACACTGACTCATAACAGCAGCGACACAACCTCTGAGTATTGCGGGCAAGGTCGCTCTAATCACAGACGCGTATGAGCACTACCCATGGGGGCCTGCAGGTAAAAGCACAAAGGATGGATTAACTCCCTCTAACTAAAGATCTACAAGGTTAACACCTACACCCAAGGGTGCCCTGCGGACACCCTTTAGGCAGCAGACAGGCATGGCTCTGCTGAAGGCGTAATGCATCTGGCTGCCCATTCATCTAACAGGCCCATTTTCACCACCAAGCATGAAGGGGAGACCATGGGAGCAGGACAGACATCTCTATCTCATCATAGGAATCTCACTTTTGCAGATATGAGGGGCAGCACTGAATCTTCCAGAAGTTCTGGATGCTATAGCAGGATAATTGAGATTCCACCCCCAAGCTCTTTGTGTGGTGGGTGCTCTCAGTTAAGGATACAAGATGAAACCAGCATTCCAATTACCTGATAGGCCTGAAGCTACATGAGTGCCTAAGTACGAAACTGGCACAGAAGAAGATATCAGAGATGTAGTCTGCAGTGAGGGATGTAACCCAGTGGTTGGAAACATAATTCCCTGCATTTGCAAGGGCTGAAGTAATTTCACATCTTGAATGGCAGGTTATGGGTCGTCATCCATCAAAATCATGGGTAAGCAATGAACAAGGTCTAGGATGGGTGATTTAATAATAAACAAACAGATAAAGTATCCAGTTCTTATGAAGCATGAATATTATTTCATTTTCTATTTACTGTCAAGATCTCCATGATAAATAGTCCTTCATAACTTTGATTTTCACATGCTAGAGTTATTAAACCTAATTGTGTTTTCCTTGTGTTTTATTAGGGTAGAGATGAATTTTCGTGATTCATCCAACACTCATAATTTTTATAATCTCATTGTTTTGCTCTTTGTCTCAGCAGCTGTAATATTAACCTAGGTCAATAATTCTGCCAAGCAGAAATGATGGTACTTGAAACAGGAAATTTAAAGCCTGGAAACTATATCTTAACTCAAAGATATTTAGACTTAAATCATGAGTAATCAGGGGTGAATGAGTCAAAAGCAACTTGTCCCCCTTCATAAGGGGATATTGGTTAGTGCTACTAAGTCCTCTTTCATTAGTCTTTCCTCTCACTTCTTGTTCCCCCCTAATAGAAGGTGTTGACTAAGAGCTGTTTGGGAAATCATGTGACATTAAACATCACTCCTTGGAAGAATTTCAGGAGAAACCCGCATCCCACAAAAAAGTCAGATAACTGGGCTCTGAGATTGGCTGCATCCATTCTGGCATTATTAAACCCTTACCACAGTCCAAAACACAGGTAAACTCCTAAGTGGGAGCTAACTGAAGGACTTAGGAGTTTATTTACGATTTTCAGGCTGAAGAAGTACAAGTCAGCCTAGGGTTCGACTTGAATATACTTTAGTGCTTTGCTAAACTGGAGCTTGATAGAAAAGCTGCTCATCTGTAAGCCCCAAATTGTTTTTAATATCCACTGTTAAGAAGGTCAGGTGAAATCCTGCCCTGGGTTAATGTGATCTTTGTTAGCAGTTTTGGCAGAACTGGGAATCTCACTCCTGGAGTTTCTTATCAGGTGCTCAGACACGGGACTATAGATGCATGAATCTCAGCATAAAGAAAGAAAAGTTGAGAGAGAAAAGACCAGAGCTGACGTTTTTATCTATGTAGAGAAAAATGTTCACCTCTCAGAAAAAAATACAGCTCCCTCTTAAAAGTCAGCTGAAAACAGTAAACCTTTCTATTTGGAATCACAATGGTTTTTATATCCATTTCCTTCCAGAGGTTGGGCTCTCTTGCCAGACAGTATCACCAGGAGCAGTAGAGGAGCCCAGAAAATCCAAGCAGGAAACCTGAGGACCAGGGTCTCCCAGACCAGATGCAACAGGGATATCCGCCAGCCTGCAGCCCTCTCCCCGTGTTGTGAAGAGCTGTAATGTATTCCAGGGAGACAGTATCCCTGGGTCTAAAATTATACGGATCTGTGTAATGAATAAACCATTGACTTCATATTGTATTACCAGGACTGTAATCTCTAGGAACCTAAAATTACCTGGAAATATTACAATATTCAACAGCAGTATAACAGTGACTATCCCCCAAAGCACAGTGTTCAGTTGATAACATAGTTTCAAGTGCCTTTTTTTGTGGAGGGAAAAACAATTCCTCCTGTCCTCTAGTAATTTCTTAAACTCAGTCTTTTTAAACTGCCCAGTCATGAGATAGGAGTATCTGTCTTAAGCCTTTTTGGCCATATTACCAAGCTCTCCTCTGCAATCCTAAGAACTAGATATTGAAAGAATACATCTCTGAACACTTGTATGTATATTACTTGTCCCTCTTCCTTTTCTTCTCATTCCTCCCATCTTTTTCTAAGCTTAAAAACCTAGTGAGCAAGGCAATGCCATGTCTCATACCTGCACAGATTTGTCCCTTCTGGGCTATTGGTGCCCTTTGGGTGAACAGTGTCCCACCCATCATACCCGGTGCAGGATGTGGGGGACTGCCCTTTGTGGTGCTATTTGGTCTGGGCTCCATCTGTCCCAACTATTGCAGTATTTTCAGTATAGTCAGCCTCACAGCTCTATTCACATCCTGTTCTCTTTTGAATCTCTTTGGGCACAGGGAGAAAAAAGAAATCAATCCAGTGTATCCATGCCACTCTCAGCAGAACTTTCATCGCTCCTGCTTCCAGCCTCTGATGTCTGCTCCTTTTAGAGCACCTACCTCCAGTTTGCACTGACTGTACAAGAATTTGATATATTTTTACACTGATAACAGAACAAGATTTTTTTTAATTAAATCTAATTTTATCAATTGACAACAGCTAAGCAAAAGGAAACCTGTCAGGGCACACTTACTCATCAAAGGAGGATGGTTCAGATGCTCCTCTATTTACAAGCAACTGTATATAAACAAGCAATGCAATAAGCATCACATCCATCTCCCTTCTCCTTCCCAATCAGGATGATCATCCACCTCAATAGTGACTTTTAACACAGCTCTGAAAAACCCTTTGGCTCTCGGTGTTGATATTATTCCACAGCTGTGAACCCAAGGGCATTCCCTAGGGCTGCTCTAGATGTAACCTGAACCATTTGATGGATAAGGTCTTTGAACATCTGATGAGGCTCCTGCTTCACCAGCCGGCCAGTCTCAACTGGAATTTTCCACTATTCCCTAGGTCAAGCTCACAGTCACTTAGGAAGAAGCCTTTCCAACTTAGACTTCTGTTGTAGAGGACACAATGACAAAGGAGGCTCCATGACAAGAACCGTCAAGCAGGTCCAGCTCTGAAAAACCCTCCATGACAAACTGGCTCCCACACAACCTCTCTGCTGTCTCATAAGGGTTGCCCTTGCTCAGAGAAGGCAGATAAAGAAACAGAGTCTTTGCTCCACCTCATAGACGTGCTTCAGCTGGAATATTTCAACCACTGGGTCCAAGTGGGAGTCAACACCTACTGCTTGGGGAAAAAAAATCTCTGTGCATGAGAAGCTATGACCTTTGCAGAGGTCTCTGGATCTTCATACTGCAGAGAAAAGAAGCAGGAAGGGTGACTAAGAGCATCTAGAGGTAAATGAGGAATCTAAACATTTGTTTTTGGAATACCATCCCACTTCACATTTAGAGCAAGGTCTGCGTCATGAATTCTCTTTGCTTCATACTGGAAATACTGCTCTATGCCATGCTAGTGGCTCAAGAAACCTCACAGTGAGCATCAAAAGAGTTGATTCTTCTTTTAATGCACCTTCATTGTGCCAAAGCAGTAAAAATAGCTTAGAGATAAATAAGAAGCTGATCAGCTATTCTTAAAATATACAAAGTAATTGTCATCTTAGTACTTGTTGTAAAGTGAGGACGGTTGGCTGCTTTTTCCTAATGCTCTTGAACTTCAAATAAAGAGACTCGGGAAGCCTGTTGACTTCTCCTCTGCATTCTCATAAAAATACCTTTTCTAAATCATTTAAGGGAAGTTTTCATGATTTTCAGTTCAACAGAGGAAAGGCACAAAGCTGAACAACACCCCACCGGCACTATTGTAAATGCCATGTAGGTTCTGATTTCAATTTCAAACTTTGCATTCCTGGTGGCATCCATAGGGCCATCTTCTGATTTTACATCAGCTTCAGTGTAACTAACATCAGATATTTGACATCTAAAATCGCCAAAGGAATGTAATTGTACTAAGAAATTACTTATTAATTGCATTTGTGATAAAATAGTTGGCCTGCCAAAGTTTCTTTCACAGAACTCTTTAGAAAAACAAGAAACTATTACACCTTCTAGGAAGTAAGAAACAGTCAAAATAGCTCTGGATATAAAAATCAGGGCATTCAGTCTATCCAAAAAATACTCATTCCCTAAAAATATTTTTGACAAACGAGGTGGCAATGGAAAGGATGGGAAAGAATTTTCTTCACCACCTATGTTTGAAAGATATGGGCACCTTGGTCCATGCTAACCTCGAGAGCCTGGGAAGGTTTGCTCCAAAATACAAGATCCGGTTTTCTATTCCTGGGCAAACATTAGCAAACCAGCACACTCGGATCTGCTGGCTAATTCAAGAGCATTATCAATTAGCCACACATTAAAGGTGATTATTGTGTGATTAGACCAGCCTCAGTAAATCTGCTTGGCAAGAGCCCAGCTCATTTATTTAATTTCTAGTTCCCAGGTCAGGATGCCACCAGTTTCCTCTGCAGTCTCTGGATCTTACAATTGCCAGAAATAGATGGAATACTAAATTAGCGCTTGAAGCACCTTTTATCATAGGGGTCTCCCTCCAATGCCTCTGCTTGAACAACAGGTTTCCCCAGCCCATGGCCACACTGGAAGATTTTAGGGTGATTATAGATGAATTACGGATTATCCAGCCCTTTTACCAATCTAACTGCACGATTTTCGCTCCAGATGTACTAGCTCTTCACAGAGGCAAGACAAATGCCCTTTTTATTCTATTTTTTTTCTGTCTGTCTGCTAATTTCATGGGGAAACAGGACAGACGAAGATGCCAGAAAGCTTCCACTACAAGAGCAGGATGATAAGATTTCGATTTTCTACCTAGCACTGATATTAAATCATCAGAAAGACTGTGGAGAGCAGACAGGCATCTCTGCTTGCAAGGACCTCTGAGGATGTAGCACTGAGAGAAGAGCCGCTGTGCAGCAGGGACATGCAAGGATGTATTTGAGCACCACAGGGATTGTGAACCGGAGCCAGATCCATGACTTGATCCCCGCCAAGTTGCCTGGAGAGGATTTGGGGCAGAAGCAGCATCAGCAGGGTCAGGAGCAGCAAGGATGAAGAGTGAGCCACCTGGGAGCATCTCTTCTGGTTTCCATCAGGCACTCGTGAATCAATAGCCCTATAGCATTTACTTAAGCCTTTCAGACCTATAAATACACCAATGACTCAAGTCACTTGGTCATGTACAGTATGTGTTTCTGTCCAGATTCCATTAGCAACCAAGAATGATTCTACCAGGTGCCCCACAAACTCATTTCTCACTTCCAAAGGTTTCCAGCATGAGCAGACATATAAAGGGAGGTGAAGCAACCAATCCACAGGGTATGATAGGGAGGCAGAGATGGGGAATACAGCTAAGGCTTCCTGTGCTCCTCAGTCATCCTCTGCTGACCTGTTCTGGAGCTTAGGTCCTCCAAACGTCCTGTCACAGTGAGTCCCTCATCTTAACAACGCTGTTCAGTGATGGATATGAACTGAAAACCTTTATCTCACTTCCAAGCGTGCAAACTCGAACTAAGGGCACGTCATCTGAGTTCTTCTCTGTCTGCCTCTCATCCTTTTACCCTGTCGAGCCAGGATACAAGCGATAAACCTGCACAACGCATGGTGGAACAGATGGAGCTCACACCAGGAGCCCTAATGAGCTTTATGAATCAGATTTTATTAGCAACCTCCATTCGCTGGCTGGAGATCCCAGCTACCCATGCCAACCATTCCGGAACGTCTTTGCCCATTCCTCTCATTTTTTTAATAGACAAGTGGCCAGATTGGCTCATGGCCATCACCTGCTGCCAACGCCAGCCTGTGATCCCAACAGCTCCTGGAGTAGACAAGGGCCAAGCAGCAAGTGACATTTGTAGGCACCTGCTCAGTGACAATTAAGTCTGAGCTGGGAGAGCAGAGCACAACCCCCAGGTAAGGTTAGGATGCAGGGCTGGAGAGTTCAGCGTATCCTTTAATTTCTCTTTATTCAGCCCAAACCAATGACCCATGGATACGCCTTTGCTACCAGCTGATCCGTTCTTCCATGAAGCACTTTGTTTCAGCTCAGCAGTTGGGCACCGGTTAAAAAGGGCTTGTGTCACTTTACCAAAAAGGCTTAATTAATGAAAACAAATGAGCTGCCCGGCTGAGGCTGAGTAATGCCATGGTGGGAGACTTGAGTGAGGGGGAGCTGGGCACAAAAGTTCTCCTGGAATACATTTTATATTCAAGAAAAATAGAAATGAAGAGAAAATAAAGCAGGATTCAGTCTCTCTTCTCCCAGTACAACAGTCAATCAGCATTTTGCAGCATCAGCCTGTAAAATGCAGAGGCAGGAAGGAAGCAGAGGGATCATACGTGTGTCCCATGTATATTCAGCCTGAGAGAAAGAAAAGATCAAACTCATAGGCTAAAAATGTCTTATATGAAAGGACAAATATAATAAGATTTAAATATGTGTTAATTATTAACATATTCTCACAACCAAATATATGCTATTTGATATTCTGCACATTTTTTCTACCTTAGGTTTTACCTACTTCTCTAAATAATAGGCTTTCCCCCTTTTTTCTTTCTTTTCCCTTAAATAAATAACTTTCCCCTTCAAACATACTATCTCGAATGCCAAAACATCCCCACACTTTGGCAAAGGGACAGGAATTTGGGAAACAAAATGGATTTCTGTGACAGTGACACATTTTCCAAGCTGTGGCCAGGCTGCAAAGCCTCTTTTCTCTGACTAGTCTTAATTATAAACACAACACTCAGTAACCTGACATATTTGGCACCCGAAAACAGCACGAAAATCTTCAAGTAGTAATAATAATAATAAGCTCCATATGAAGACAACAGCAAGCAAACTGTAAAATGTTTCTAAACATTTTCTCAAAAGAATGTTCAATCCAATGCAATGGCAGCATCATTTTGTCAGTGCTAAGAAATCAAGTCATCTCAGCTTAGAAGAGGTTCCATGTTGCTGTGCCAAACTGCTGCAAACTGTTCCTGACAACTGCTGCAAAGAAACCTCTTCTCCTCCTAATTTCTACAGCTCTGCTCCAGAGACAGACTTTGCCTGGCAAATCTTTCTTATATGGTGGCCTTTTGGCCAGCTCTCCTTCCAGCCCTATTTTCCACCATGTATTTTGGGTATAGACTGGAAAAAGGGCACTGCCCTTTACTTCCCAAGGACAAGAGGGACAGAATCATTTTTTCTAAGGCTCCTCCCAGAATGAAGCTCTCAGGAAGCCTGAAGCTGCTCTGGATGCCACTCATTGCAATGAGTAAGTTTAGCCCATAGGAATCAGCTTTCAAACCCAGCACCTTTGAAGAGCTGGTTGCAGTTTTCCAAATAAAACCACATTTCTTGTTGAAGGACAGTATAGTCCCTTTACAGACGCTCACCGCCCGCCTCCTTCCTCCAAAAAGTCAGGCCTGCAAAATAACCTCAGTGCATCCACAGCTTGAAACCGGCTCTGCTGAAGGGAACTCACTTCCAGAAGATAACTGAGCGTGGCTGCCTGCCCAGTTCCAACAAAAGCTGGATTTTGCAAAGCTAACTCCAACTATGCCATCCATTAGGGGAACTACAAAGCATAACATTTTAAAGTTAATTGGTTTTGCAATTAAAAGATACACAGGACATGTGATGCAATTAATTTTACATAAACTTGCTCAGGAATTAAATGTAAAAGCACTTGGTTACTTTCCTAAATGAAGCATATGTTTACTTCCAGCATGACCAGCTTCTTCGCATGCAAAAATGGGAGGCACTGAAATGCTCAAATAACCCCCTCCAGCACAGCTCTGCGCTGTTGTATTTTTTCAAAGGCCATGCTCTTTGGAAGATTATTTGATTGGAAGCACGAAGGCCAGTTTGGAAGCAGAACTACACGTGAAGAAGGGCTGTTTCCTGCCTCACCACATTGGGAAACATAAATCAACCCGGTTTACCTGTTAAGCCAGTGCCATATGGTTTTCAGTTGATAAGTAGGCATGGTCCTTTAGTTCGTAGCAGCCAATTACCTTTTTTGAAAGTCCAGCTGCTGAAAAAGCACCAAGTCGGAATTTTCAATGTACAAGCTGGTTCTTATCAAGATAGCAGGGACGTGGGATTTTCTGGCTAACGTATCCTTGCTCATATTTCACAAAGAAAGCTTTTTCCTAGTGGATAAGCTGATGATGTGGCAAAATTTTGCATGCAGGCTGCTTCTTACTCCATGTCACATGTGCTTCAGTACTGGGACTGGTCTGAATCTCTGCTTTACCCGAGATGGGTTGTGTGGCTGCATTTTATCCAATGTGTTTTGCTAGTTGTTACTGATATATAGAATATGCCCTCCTTGGGACAGGCATGCACAGGGCTGCAAATCCACCTGCCTTCTGCAAAGGGTTTGGTATCGTTTACATGCCGAGCATCCACAACCCTGAGTTGTTCCTACCTAAGGATCCAGGATCATTTCTCAGCTGACTCTAGAACTGATCTGAATAGAACCAAATGTCTCTCCTCCGTCCAATTCACTTCCTCAGTTCCTTGTTGCTTTCCAATTCCTGCACACCCAGGGCACCTAATGGCACAAGGTGCTGTCTGGAAGGTGGGCAGAGGCCACCATGGACATGCCCATCCGAACAGGCTGTCCAAGCACTCCCTTAAGCAGATTGCCACCACAGACTGAGCCTTGTCTGCAGCTGTTTGCCTGAGCACCTGCTTTTCTCGGTGGCTGTTGACTTGCTCCAATGGCTTGGACAAGCACAGTCCGGGTAATTAATGAGGAGCAGCCTGCCAGCGCTCCAAACCAAGAGAGAAGAGGCAGCAGAGCACAACGAAGCCCAAGCACTGAATTCCCAAGCTCTTAAGCCCGAGACGTTCCTCCGGTTGCCGCGCAGTTCTGGCGCTTGCTGCAATAGATACCTTGCAGGCATCCCAATATTTTCTGGATGGCATTCCCATCATACAGGCTTCATTCCAAAACGCTGCTGCTCTGGATGGGCGGCAAGGACTGTGGTATGGTGATGGAGTGTTTCTTTTCCCTTCAAGTAACTGATTGCTCCGTAATTAGCACTTTTGTTCCGGCTACACAAACACAGCGAGTTAATTATAGGCCACCTTGCCAATGGTTTTTCAGCTCTCTCTGGGTTTTGTTGCTGGGAGGCACATTAAGGAGGATGCAGGGATGGAAACCTAGAATGTTTATAATAATAAATTTTTAAAAAATAAACCCTTAGGGCTATCTATGAGAGCTTTTACTTTATGAGCAGCCACAACAATGGGCGTTTCCAATATGCCTCTTAGCTTCCTCTGTCTATAGGCACAGGAATGCTGCAATCTGAATGACTCTTTTCATGAGCTTTGAACATATAATAAAGATGTGAGCTGGGAAAAGAAAACAGAGCAAGCAACACTATCCAGCTGTGGTCTATGAAAGCACTTTCAGTTATTGACCTGTGCTGTATTTATCTCTCAAACTTGGTGGGTCATTTTTCTTTTCTTTTCTTCCCTTTCCCTCCAAGGAAACAGAAGTTTTCTTTTTTCTTTTGTTTTTCTTCCTTAGACGTGTCTGCATTCTGTGGGTTGCCCAAAAAAATTCTTGATGAAGAGTAGATGCGGTGTGCAAAAATGCACAATTTCAGGACAAGGAAGCAATGGAGCAGGATAGAGAGGCAAATCAAAGGGTTTAAACAAGCCTACATCCCTCCTCCCCCTGCCCCTCTTCCTTAGCCAGCAGCGACATGAGTGGGTGTTGAGCTCTGCACGCATCACAGCGCCCAATCCTTCCTTCTGCCTCAAAAGTACCAAAATGTTACAGGATCCGCTTTGTTTTGGGCATTGGAAATGGATCACCGTGCTCTGTCTCAGATCACCTTCTGCAAACTGAAGCAAATCCTTGGAAGACAAGAAATACTCTCCAAGGCAACGAGCCTTGGTCTCCATGGACCTCAGCCCTGAAGGATTCTGATCTAAACAGAAGAAACAACAGGCAAAGTCCACGCTGCGGGATCAGAAGGAAAGGCAGTGCAAGGTCACAGTTCTCAGCAGAATTTGGAGTGAAACTTGGATTTTTTGTTACCCCAAGAGTGGAATGCTCCCTGCACACAAGAAGGTTTGTGGGTGCTAAAGGGTCTGGGCCACCAGATACCTCAGTGATGGTGCTGCATGTACAGAGGGTCCTTCAATACGGATCAACGTCTTCATTTTCAGCCTATTCCAGCCACGAGCAAATACTTACAAGGCCAAAGAAATGTCTCTATTTAACTGGAGATGGTCCAGATTGCTCAGTTTTTACCTTAAACTGTTTCTAGAAGGGAAGCTGTCTTTGATTAGCCTTCTGCCTGGAAGCTAGTTTATGGGCTTTGGAAAAAGCTGGCTCATGTTCTTGGATAAAATTCAGGGGTTGTGTTTGGAGAAATCACTTCTCTCTGACTACTTTATACAAAAAAAAAGAGTTATGCTTTCACATGAATTTTTAAAATGTTGTAATGTAGGGCAAGCTCCAAAATTTGAGGGTGTTTAGTCCTTTTATTTTTTTTTTACTGAAAATGAAAACAATTTCAGAGCAAAGCTGTTTTTCTTTCTTTTCTTTTTTTTCCCCCCTTCTCCTTTTTAGACAGAGAAAACACATATTTTCCACCGAAGAGTGATTTGGGTAGAAAGTAATTGCTCTGCACAAATGTCAGTATCTCCAGGTTCAGGGGGGTGCAGCATACTTCACAGTGACAGCATCTCCTCAATTGCTTCAGAAAACTCCTTCGTTCAAAAAGAAAGCTCCATAAATTTTCTTCTTAGAAAAAAAAAACTCAGAAAGAAAGAAAAAGGGAGAAAATGCACTGCCGGTGGCACAAACTGCAGAAGGTTTCATTGCTGCTTTGCTAAAAACTTCTTTCCTTCTAGGTCACGGAACAAGCTTTAACTCCAACACACCCTCCTTCGCCCAAGTGCCAATGGATACCTACATGGGCAGTTGAAAAATGAGGTTATTAAAGATTCATGCATGCACAAAAGTGTTGTACGAGGCAAAAATGAACTTTTGGGAGGGCAGCAGAACTTAGATGCAGCTGATTTTAAATCAGGTCCTTAATGAAGAATCCTTGCCTTTGGTCGTATTACAGCTCCAAGCAGTTTCCACTTTCTCCTTCTGTCTCTCCTTCCTGCTATTTTTCCACCCTTCCACTTTTATTTAAAAAGCTTCCCTTGAAGGAATATAAAACTGTCATTTCTCCTTCATCTAAATTCCCAAGCTAGCGAAGAATTAATTCCTCAGCTATTGTCTCTTTGACTCAACCTTTAATTTCTCCTTCTACAGCAAAGCTCTCTGATAAGACTTCTTGCCAGTGTTGTTTCTACCTGTTCTGAAGCTTCCCTTTGCTCCTTGCTTTGGTGAAAGGTGAGCTTTAATACGGATGAAGTCTTATTTCTTTTCAAGCCCTCTAGGCTTCCAGCGTGGACTCCAAAAGGACCTTGGGAGCGACGAGCGCTTTAGTCACCGAGTCAAATGCGGCCGAGTCACCAAGTCAAGTGTCGTTCGACTGCTCTCCTGCCTGGAGCTTCTGTTGCTTCTGTGTGTGAAGAGCCCTGTGAGCTGCCGAGATGCAAAAGCTTCAGCTCCTGCAGTGAGGCGATTAGGGGAGAATTTACTCTTTCATCTTCAAAAAACAAGATAAAAGAAATAATACTGCAGCCCAGAGTGCATGGAGAGCAGTGCAAGTGCAGTGTGATTTTGTCTCAACACTTCCAGAAGGATTAGGAATAGAAGGATTAGGAAGATGGAGGAAAATATTGGTTTAATTACAAAATAAACCTCAACACATTCCTCTAGCTAAGAAGCTAAGATGAAGAATGATCTGCTCCTTGCTTAACTATACATTGCTACAGCATATTAGAATTAAACATATCTAGCAGGAAAACTCCACTGACATTCATTTGCTTTGGAAAGCAGTTTTCTTTTTTGGCTCCTTCCTGCTTTCTCACCACAAATATTCCAACAGTTTGGGCCAATCAAGTGAAGGGAAACGGTGAGTTTTTATTCAAGTGGTCCAACCTCGACCACGGATGCATCTCTGATTGGCTTTAGGGAAGGCAGCGGGGCTGTTAGCTCAGCCACAATTGCAGAAGGCATCAGAGCTTGTGATTTCCAGCCACATTTTCAGTCCTGGTATTTGCAGTCTGCACGAGGCACGGACCAATAACTTGAGAGAAGCCAAAAGTGACAGTCCAACGATTGTATGAATTTCACAATCTGTTTGCCAACCATCAGCAAACAGAGAAGAGGGCAGAATTAATCAAGGGCAAAATCAAAGGAGTTAAGGGTTTTTTTTTTCCCTGTAATCAGCTGCTCTTTACTGTATGCCTCATCCTGCCACCGCTTGAGTCCTGCTGCTAAGGGGAAGCCTAAGGATTGAATGGAGCCTCTAAGTGGCACAAATTCAAATTCAAAGCCTCAGTTCTAGATAAGCAAAAGCACAGGTATGGTTCCTGCGCTTCTGGAGACGCCAGACAGCCCTTATTATGGATTTCCCTCCTTTCATGGGTTACTTTTACCATCTGAATGCAGCTTTCTGCGGTTCTGAAAATGCAAATTTATTCTGCATTTCCAGTGTCATTTACTCCTCTTATCTGTATGTTACAGTTATCAGAATAAATATTAGCTGACAAGTCCTTGGAGAGACCCCGTATGTACATGAGCTAAGTACTCCAGCTAGTAGCTAATCCATGCAAAACACGGATTATTCTTGTATTAATTGGAAGAGATAGTCAAGGTCTACAACACACAGAGATGGACAGCAAGGTCCTGCAGGTCTGAGACCTCCCTGAACGAGGGACTTTCTCCTGGGGAGGTGCCACACACCTAAGAAGAGCCTTGAGGGCGAGGAGAAGGAGGAGACCTTCAGCACCACTGAGTTTGAAGTGAATGGGCTTAAAAGAGGATTTAGGTGGAACTGGGCACGTGCTGAGCCACACTAGCCAGAGCACCATCCTTGTCACTAGTGAGTCTGTGCGAGTGTTGACTGTTGCAATGGTTGGCAGAGAGGATCAGCTGTATAAAAGCTTCTTGGGCACCATCCGAGTCTGAACGGGGCCATGTCCTACGCCTAATACTCAAATCATGTAAATCTTTGTTTGTCACCCCGTTTTTATATCCCTGGTTTGCTTTGTTGCAATCTTAGTTCTTGTGCCCACATGACCTTGTGCACAATCCCATAGGATTGTAACTGTGGCCTTCCAGGATCCATCCCCAATCACAGGAAGAGGTGGCAAATAACCCAGTAACCGGGGCTGGTCCCGTCAGTTTCCAGTCACAGGGTAACAGAGAAAGGACTGAGAGCACTTTGTGCAAAACGAGCACTCTCTTTACATTTAATCAGCCTGTTATGTTAATTAAATATGAATTGATTGTAAAAGACATTAATTGAGATTTAAAAGAGATACATTTGGGCGCCCATGTAATTAACTCCATAACAATGGCAATAAACGTGGAAGCTTATTATTACAATAACCTTGCAAGGATCGTGTGGAGCATTTCCCTCCCTCTTCCTACACATTTGCATAGCACTTGCTGTCACAAGGCTCCTATCAATTAAAATACATTTAGAAGAGGATACCTACTTTCAATTAGCTGGACTCCCTCTTGCTGCCTCTACCTCCAAGTAGCCTTTTCCTCCTTGGTATCCCAGCTCTTGCCTTTCACTTCTCCCTTATTTACTGTGTTCTTTACACTTGCAGAGGCCAAGTTCAGCCACAGAGCTCCTGCATAAACACAACAGAGGGAAGAGCATCAGGCTGGGAAGGGGCAGTATTGAGTCTGCTTAGCAGATCCAGACTGAGTGTTTAAACAAAGAGTTTCCTTCTTTCCTTGACTTCCTCTAGACAATTAATTATTCAAGGCACTTTGCTCCGAATTAACTTTTTTTCTGGTCTGCTGGATGGTCTCCAAATGGTCAGAATGGCAGCAAGGAAGTGCATGCAACAGGAAAGAGGCAAGCATAGCACTTAGAGACTTCTTTCTGAAGCAAATGGCATTTTTTTTATCAATATATTTTTCTAGCATTAAAGTCTTCCTTTGAAATAAAATTGTATGTGTGGCCCTTTGGGGCTAATTATCAGATGCTCAGCTGGATGTTTTCTTTAACAGGAACTGAAAAAGAAAAGAAAAACATTAAGTCAAGTCAGAATATTAACTCCTTCCAAAATATATGCATAATTTATCTATTGCATAGACGATGTTTTGAACTCTTTTTAATGAATACTAGCACTCTACCTTCAGGTTAAGGACTACAACTGTCAGAGGAGTCTGATGAAATTGTTGCTGATTGTGAAAATGAGCTTCCCCATCCCAAAATAGCTTTAAAATTTTGCAAGGTATTTTTATTTTGAATGGGACTCAAAATCTATATATTTTTACGACTTGAGGCTGTGAAATGAAACAATAAATGTTTATATTGGCTGACAGAGAACATTTGAGCTGTAAAATTGGTTAAAGCAAATGAGTATTTGTAAAAAGAAAATTGTATCTAGATAAGAGCTATTACTAAATATCCACATTTTCACTACTGCACACAAAGGAGGTGTTTTTGTTTCAAAGTGACAGACAAAACTCTCCCCCCAGCTTATTTCATGTGCTTAATCAACGGCAATTCGCCTTGGTGCTGTTTGAGGAGCACGTGCTGCTAGATCTTTTGCAACTCCAACTGTTTGGAACCCTGTGTCTACCTATGCACAACACCTGCAAGTGCATTCATTCCATCTTCTTTTGCCTTCTCACCTCCACAACACCCTACCCTAGGTAGCAATAGGAGTGCCAGCCTTTATAGCACTTTTCCTTCTGTCTCTAATCCCTTCCTTGCAGCACAGGTTCGCTCAAGTCTGCTGCTCTAAGTCAGCTCTGCAAAGACACATTCATTGAAACTGAGAGATGAAAAAGAACCAAGCAACCAGAAATCAAACAATAATTGCAGATCTACTGAGATACATGGATTTTTTCCCCCCTGCTAAAGCCTTTATTGCCATAAATTGAGTTTGGTTAAAATGAGTTTGGTTAAAATGAGTGAATAAATAAATAAAACATTCCAAGATGTTGTTATGAAACATCCAAAGCAAAACACTGTTATTTCCAAAACCATTTCTATCGCTTTTCCTTGCACCATCTGCCCCGGGCAGTCTCCACAAAGAGGCATTTTGCCATTACCCTTGCAAGAAGGGCGACAAAGCTGTCAAAGGCTCCTCATTCTGTCTGCAGATGCATCCTCTCTCCTTCCTCCTCCTTGCATGTACTTGGCTCCAATGCTGCTTGGCATAAAAGGGGCATTTTCACGTTATGTGGAATTTTGGCCTGACGCTCACTCCATCTGGCCTGACTTATTAGGGCAGATAGACCTACCTGCTCCCTGCAAACCCAGGATATCTTTGGCTGGCCCAGGTGCTCCTCAATCCACCTGGAATGAGACATGGCAGCATTAGCTGAGTGCATTTGGACAGCTCTAGGAATGCCAAGGAGCATTCAGATGGAATTACGAGACACACAAGATCCTTATCACTTTTAAGGATGGCAAGGATTTGACCACTGCCTCTCAAAACCTTTCAGTGTTCTTACATTCAGCCACTTCACTGTTTCAGCTTCTCCTTTTAGCTTCTTGCCTAACTTTAATATCCTCGGCAGTCAATTAAAATCAATAAGATCTTTTTTTTTAAAAAAAATCATAGTTTTCACACCTTCAAGGTGAAAGCCTTCTCCATAGGCAGACAATGAAAACTAGGAAAGACATTCACCTGCAAACTGCATTAATACAAGACATTGCTCTGGTTTTATATAAAATTTTGCCCCTCTCAAAGAAAAATGTATTTATTCTTTACTAGAAAATTCAATTTCCTACCAAGGAAAGGCAAGTGACTCACACTTATATCCAAGCAACTCAAACTCACTGGGATTTGAGCTTAGTGCAAAGCCCAAGCAACCTAAAAGACTGTGTGGAAGGTGTTTTGTGTCTTTGCTTTGAACCACAGATACCTCTCTAGCTCTGGAGAGCTTTCCTGATGAAATGGTGAAATAATTTTCAACAGTGTTGGTTTCCAAGTATTTGCTGTTAAAGTCTGGCAGATTTATTAGAAAGTGCCTGACTGCCCTAGTACAGAATGATCCACAGAAGCCACATCATTTTTTCAACGTGACGATGGGAAAAGAAGTAGAAATCATCACTCTCTATCAACCGTCCCCTCTGAGCGAACTAGAGAGGAGAAATCAGTCAAATCTCCAGCAAGAAATGGTTTGAAATTTGTGACAATGATTTCTAGATTTATTTTTATCTCTCCTTATCTGCATCCAGATCTGCTGCATTTGCATATCAGGGAAGATGTTTTTTTTCCAGTTTCCTGCTTTCGAAGCACAAGCAGGTGTTGAGTAAT
This sequence comes from Nothura maculosa, assembly GCA_032353885.1. NCBI lineage: Eukaryota > Metazoa > Chordata > Aves > Tinamiformes > Tinamidae > Nothura > Nothura maculosa. The sequence goes on along the minus strand of JAUBOD010000270.1, from coordinate 381,574 downwards.
CAAAGACTATTGAACATTAGCTGCAAAGGAAGCTTGAGGCACTGCTTTCCCAGGCCCTTTGCTGCCCTCCTTACCCTCCTCACCATACACATATACCAAGTAGCACATAAGATTCCGCTATTGCATTTAAGGCTAGTACATCCAGCCTTGCATCTGAGAGAAATGGTCCTTTTCACACAGTTCCTACATCTGATATGCTCCAAAAAAAGAACATACATATCTCCCTATGTGCAAATGCAGCTATGGAAGTCATCTGGACTCATGGGAAAGGCCCAATCTGGGCAGGCTTTCACATAACTGGGTGCAGTGTGATGTGGTGCACAGAACAACAGCAGGTGACAGCCTTTGACCAGCTGTAAGAAGTGACATTTTAACCTAAATTAGCA
>JAUBOD010000270.1:353343-369808 GCA_032353885.1 Nothura maculosa | reverse complement strand
GAGGTGGTTTCTGATGGAAGAAACCTGTACCATGAATAATTGAGAAACACCACAGAGGCTTTTTATAAAACGAGTAGAAGCATTCGGATTGCCCCTGTAACACAACACACCAAGCACTCAACACAGACAGCTGCTGAAGTGAAATAAGAAGCCCTGGTAATTAAGAGCAGCCAGTGGAGAGCAGCAGATCGAGTTGTCACAGATGATGCAGCGTCTACTTTATAGAAGTTCCCAGCCCTTCTTCCCTGGATTTTCCACCCTGCTGCACAGTGTAGACAGAATGGCTTCAATTAAGACGGCTTTGCTGCATTTGCAAACAAGAGCTGAGCCAAGACTACTTGCCTTTGAAACTGGGCTTACCTTGTGCGTGTGCAGAGAACATGTATTCTTGTGGAGGGAGAAGTGGGATCAGAACAAGAACAATCCAGTAGCGTTTCTGCATCTGCATTTTGTGCTCACATTCCTGCCTTATGGACGCACTGTCTTGACCTCACAGCTGCAGTGATTTATTAGATGCTTACATTTATTAAATAGCTCTGTGGTGCCTTAGAACAATAGGTCTTCATTCATCAAGTGTTTTTGCGCTAATTCTTGCTCATCCTTCATGTCCTGAACAGCAATTGTGTGTATCTGTGGCTTTGGCTCATTTTTTTTTCTTTTTAATGAAAACATCATAAGCTATAGGGTGGGAAAGAAACTTTCTGATGCTGCCTCAGCAGCCATGTTCAAAGACCTCCCACTCATAAAATAGCACCTAATTTACAGGGATTCTACTTTCTGTTTGTTGCTGTTGACTGATCCCAGTGTTTTGGGAGGGGATAAGATGAAAATGGTGCAGGGAGGCACAACACCCACCAGAAGAAGGTGTTATAGTCAAATAAATCATGAAGGGAAAAGACCTTTTTTTTCCCCTACACATGCACAAAAAAAGGATTGTATTTGGTTCTTCCTTTCCCTGGATACTTTGCATCAAGCTGTGGAATAGGGCGAAGGAGGCTTTTATTCACTTTGTTTGCCAGCTGTGCTGAGTTGAAAACTGCTGCCGTTGAAAATCTCATCCAGAAACCATAAACTCAGGGTTGTGTCCTTAAAAGTAACTTTTTTGAGTTTCGACTTTATTTAACCTCTCAATAGCTAACATATCAAATCTGTTCCATTTAAAGGACTAAACACTTCTCCTAAATGTCACCCTGCAGCACTGAAGACCCAGCTCTGGGATGCGATCCTCCAGCTGTCTATAGTGTGCTTAAAGATAACATTGCCACGCTAAAGACTCTAGAGTCGGGACTCAATTAGCTGTTTTGTTTGCAGTGAATGAAGCAGAGGAGAAGATGGATTGTTTTTGTTTTGTTTCTTTCAGAGTTACAAAAAAAATGAAAAAAAGATCTCTTTATGGCAATAAATTAGGTAGTGTTAAGTCTGCAAACACATGAGGAAAGAGGAGGAAATAGCAGCAGGATGCTATTTTTGCAGGCACAATCTCATTGAAATGAGCATGCTTGGAAATTATTCAGAAAGCATAGTGAAATAAAAGCAAAAGCAGACCAACCCAGGACTGATTTAAATTATGGAGACAATGGAGACAAGATACAGACTGAAATTGCTCATGAGCACTCTCTTACTTGCAAGGTTGGACCTTCTTTCCTTGCCAGTGGCATCCCCAACCCCTGCACTTATCCATGCTCCCCTGCTTTTGCTGCAGCTAAATGGCTGATGTGACACATGAGTGTCACAGGGATCTGACACTCTGCTGCACAGAACTGAGCTGAGTAACCTGCTGGGTCATTCTTTTTACCTTGATGTCTCCTGAAGCAGAGGGTTGTTTCATCTCTCCTCCGCTGCCTGTGGGAAGGTGCTGAAACAGAGCAAAGGTAACACAGCTTTCCAGCTCTTGAGCAACCTGGGTCCATCATGAGGGACTTCAAGTAACAGAATTTCTTGTCCCTAATCATCTCTTGCACTGAGATGGTATTTTCCTCATTGTGTTGTAACATCTGCCTTTGTCACCAGCACCAGCATCCTTAACTCAGCATGAATGAGTGAGGAAGGAATCACGGGAGGCAAGGACCAGGCAGGGATGGAGAGAAGTCCATGGCCCCCTAGGACTGACTCAGAGCTTCCTCAGGCTATGGGAGCTCAAGGGAGTAAATTAGCTGAACCCATGACAAAATCTCATCCTTACAATGATGGCCACTCTGTTTCCTGGTTGAGTCACTGCTATTTGGGTTGGTGGATGGGAGCCAGGAGCAGTAGCAATAAGAAAACAGGAATGTGGCATTGAGAAAAGCAGGGAGCTAGAAGCCCTCTGTGCCTGCAGGACTTCCCCCAAAACACAAGCTGAGTGGGAAAACACAAGCCAGGAAGCTCGGCCATATCTTGGGAACTGGAGACGCAGTGGTAACACAGTAGAGAAAGAGATACCAAACCAGTAAAAGTCAAAGACATTATCAACTTCAACAATTTTACTCCCTAACTTGTCTAAATCCGCAATGGAAGAATAATAATAAGGTTCCTTCTATGCACAAAAATATCATGATAGTCATAAAAACAATAGTTTCATACCAGAGCAGAAGAGACATGAAAGCCATTGGAGCCATACTGCTGAATATGGAGCTGGATCAGTCACCTCCCATGTGCTGTTGAGTAGCACTCAAAGGTAGAGGGACTGAGTTTTAAAGGGACTCTCCTCTCCTCCTGCAAATGGAATCAAGATGTTGTTGTCATTATTAGTAATATTATTACTATTATTTTTCAGACAGCATGCAAATGTTAATTCAGTTCTTTCGCAGCTGCCTGCAAAATAATATATGTGCATTTAAGAGCCAGAACAAGCTGTTCTTGAAACTAAACTGACGCTTGGTGAGACTTTTCAACTTATCCCAAGGGAAAATATGTCTAAGCTAAATGTATTTCTCTCATTCAGCATCATTATATCTTAATAGCACTTTGCATTTAAATCCATTCAAGGTGGCACCTAGGTCATCAGAGCCCTTGTTGACCTTGAAGAGGCAGAATGTGTCAATCGCGGCTCAGGAGGGGGCTTTCAAATGTCTGTCTGCTGCTTATTACAAATACAGTATGTATCACATTATGGCCCCTGGCATGAATAATGTGGAGCTACCAAAAATACAATCACCATGGTAACAGCTTCACAATGACATGAAGGCTGGATGGAAAAAGATGGCCTGGGAAGAGGTCAGGTCTATGTAGATGGTGTTTTGGAGGAGAGCAGGGTGTCAAGTGTTGACCTGCTATCGTGCAGAGAGCAATGCAACTGGAAGATTATGGCTGAACTCAGCTGACTAAGGCCACTCTCCTCTCACGTTCCTGTTCAAAGGATGGAATTGGGGTTGTCCTGAGGTGCAGTTTAGCACTTGAAGCCACTCCAGGTTCAAACCTCAAGAAATAGCCCGTTTTTCTTCTACAACTTGGGACCCTTGTGTAGACAGGTTGATCCCAGCCAGGTCTTGTAATATCTTTGCAAAACCAAGATCAATGCGTAGTTGGGATTAGTATTTCCTGTTTTTATATTGCTCTTTCAGCTTAGCACAAGTAATGAACATCACACCCTTAGCCTGTTCTTTGGCTCGTTCTGAAGACACGGCATCCAGCTGGGATTGCCTGAAGTTCCAACCAATTCATTGCGGGATTCTTTCTGCAGTTAACTAGTTAATCCTTAGTTATTTCACTTCAGGGATTTTCTTCAAGGATATTTGTTATCTGTGAATATTTCATAGAATCCTTTGGAAAAAAAAAAGAAGATGTTTTAGCCTGGGGGTTCTTCACAAACAGGATGTTATTTCACATAAGGTCTTTGATAGCCTGAATCATCAGGCATTGTTTCTGGTCTTCAAACAACCAGCTGGAACAATAATGCTCCCCCTGACAGGTATTAAAATAAACATGCGAGTCATTTGTGATAAAATTCTGCTTTGACTAGAACTTGTGCTTGTGTTTCCAAATTCCCTGTACCTTTCAGTATTCCCATGAGAACTTCTCATTGTCAAATGCTGCAAATCATACTTGATTTCTAAGGGATTTTTGGATAATTTTGAAGAATATTTGCCAGAAGGGATTCTTGGATAGATTTGAAGAATATTACCTGTATTCTTTAGGACAAAGCACCACATTGCTTCTGCTCCCATCCATCTCTAATCCCTCTGGTGCAGAAAAGCATTAGGAAGTGAGTGAACAGCAATTGTAAACACTGCTTCAGAGAGTACTTGATCTAAAGAGGACACTCCATCAGCTGGTGTTAGGAGAAGGGGGGACTGGCCAGAAGAGCTCTTGGCACTCTCTTTAATGAATAAGAATCCCATTTCATTTTGGCAAAATCTTTGTTTCTTTAAACTGAGCTATATGGAGACAGTTCTACTTTTTTCAAGGTTTTCAACTATGACTTCTTTGTGTTTGTGTGTAGTGCTGATCAAGAAAGGATATTCCTATCTGCAATCTATTAGAGGATTAGAAAGCTCCTGGAGTACTTACAGCTGAATTGTATCTTCACGAGGACTATTGACATAAGGGACAGGGGTCTGGTGAGCCAAGTGGAGTCCTTGTTTCTCCATGTAGAACTGATGACCTTCTCTGGGAGGGAACTTGCAATTACATTATAATTAACTGGGTTGCCATTTTATTATTGGTTTATGTTAAGGAAAGACAAGGGCTGGGCAGAGTCCAAGACTGAAGTTCTAGGTAAGCAGGACTGCAATTTTCAGAAGGAGAAAAAGTTTTATCTCTACCACAGTTATAGAACAATAGCTGTGCAGTAGAGAAATACCTGAACTACTCAGAAATACACCATGCTTCTTGGAAGGGGCAAATGAATCCAAGCTAGGCTCGATGCTTGTGAAAGTAAACCATTATCAGTATCAAATTTAGGATGTCCTCAGGTATTTGGGCATGCTTGGAAAGGGAACATAGATGTAAGGCAGTAGCCTTTTTTAGAGCTGCATTTCTATTGTCTATAAATTGAAGAAATGCTTATGCAAAAACTGCCTGCAGATTCAGCATCAGCTCTAAAATAATCTGGCACTGAGGTTCAACACTCCAAACACCTCATTCCTCACAAAGAAGATAAGAAACAGGAGGTGATGCATACGCACTCAACACTGAAAATACTTGAGATATTAGACTTTTTCTAGTATTCTCAATGATACAGTATTAACATTTAGAGACCACACTGGAGATGATGAAACTCCTCTTATGATTTGTAATGTACTTTCCAGAGACAGTCTATTCTACCAACTAAACAGACAATATATGAGTTTTCCTTTTCTGAACAGGTGAAGCCCCTCTCCTGGTACCTTAACTTCTGATCATGAGTCTTGCCCACGAGCTCACCCCCAAGCTAGGAAGCTAGAAGACCTAGCTTGTCTTGATAAGGTTGGCCCACCTGGACAAGAACCCCACAGCAAGGTGGTCAGGAATGTCCTATTACAAGCTGCCATGCCCAGTTTGTGTATGCTCAGCCAAGCAAAGTAATATCGCCTCTTTGCACTCCGTTCAGGTAAGTCTATTTTCCTTGAAACAACTCTACCACTACTCTCATATGGCTGTGAGTTATTAGCCCATGGAAGTCCAAATCCATCATTCCAAGCATTAGTCCTGGCATGGTGGAATAGGACACTTTATCACTAGAAGTTCAACATTCTGGAGCAAACATCCCTCGGCTTTTAGTGGCTGTCATTCTTCCATTACTCATTGCAAATGGGGGAACAACAAATGAAAGTCTCTCTCCCTTTTCTTGCAGCATTACAGTAGATGGGCACAGATAGCCAAGGCAATATGTTGTAGGATACATAAGCTTAACTTAGAGATCCCTGTGCTGTAGCTCCTTATAACTTATTCATGATTCATTACTCTTTCTGGGTTGAAAATTGAGAGAAGGCCATTAACTAGAATGCATATTTATTCAAGACTAAGCAGATATTTTAGAAACAAGGCTGCAGAAAACAAGTCAGCAAGATGCACCAAGTTTGGAAAGGCAAAACCACAAACAGCACGGACAGAAGCCACAGCAACAACAGCAGACCTCATGGGCCATGGAAAAGGAGCCTCCCAGCCTCTCCTAACCCGCTTTGCAAAGGAGATTGTGCTAGCTGGATTGCCAGCATTTTGCCCTGCATTAGGAGCAAACTAACTGAAATGAGCCTTGCCTTAGACCCATTTCGGAGCCAAAAGTTCCAACCAGTTGGAGGGACAGCCCTGAACTGCTCCGAGCTCACAGCACTCTGTCTAAGCAAATGAAACCATGATAATTTGTGCCCAAGTGAGGATCTAATTCTTAATGTTTTGCTAAATTCAAATTTTCCCATCTGCCATTTCTGATGAATATTACAAGCTTTTCTTTTTTTTTTCATTTTTCAAATGTCAAGTAGATCTTTTACAGCAGCTTTTAAGAAGATAAAGGGGATTAAAGGATCATTTTATCCTATTTAAAGTTAACTCAGAGAAGATAGGAGTAAACAGGCACATTTTAAAGGATGTTAATCTCAGTACATTCTTATGTCCCCCTCCCCACTCCCTTCTCCTTTTCTTTTTCTTCTTCACTTGCAAAATTTCACTTTACTGGATATATTCACTTTTGTGGGTGAAATGATTGCAAGAAGACAAGTTCAACCATCCTTTCTCTTCACTTCAAAAAGCAAACACAAAATACCACTCCTGATTGCAATATTAAGCATAAGTTTAAATTGGGCTGTCAATCATGGCTTAGATTTTATGGCAGAAAGTTGGAGCGAATGAGGAGGAAATAGAAAGTTCTTTGGCAAATGGAGAAAACTGGTCCCTGACACGAGCACCTAAAAAGCAAGAAACTGTGTACTGTCAGAAGAATGATGGAAATAAGTTTGTTATAGGAAAATCAAGTAGCAGGAATGATTTCAAAATAAGATGAGACTGCAATTTCACAATAAAGAGATTGGGAGACAGACTCGCTAGCCTTTAATGAGGGGTAATCCACTCCCTCTTAATACTTACAAACCAAACCCATACTGCTAATATTTTTAACCTGAATGGATTTATTGTTAGAAAAGGTGCCCAAGTGGCATCTCATTGCCTGTCTGCCAGAGAAGAGGGTCAGAAGAGGCAACTGCCTTCTCCTCTAGCCACAGACATCAAACCTGGCCCTCAACATGCCTTTCACGGCAGGATCCCAACCCTGACAGGCATCCCTGACCCTGTCCGAGTTGTGGCGCTTTCTGCTCGAGGTTAGGGCATGATTAGCTGCTAGTTACTGCCTCCCAGATGGAAAAACACATTGACTGACAGCGTGGGCGCCTCTGGACCACAGCCTGCTTACATCCCCTGCACTAGGCTTCGCAATGACCTTGCCGTGGTGCAGGGCGAGTGCAGCAGCTGAGGGGGGTGACTGAGCTGCCAGTGCTGCCCTGAGGCCACAGAGAGGGTGAACAGAGCTCTCAAAGTCACCCGTTGGCTGAGATCAGCTAGGGGACCAGCACGGAGCTACCTTACACACAGCGAGGTACAGCATGGTGAGTTATGATTTACCTTGATTTGGCAAGGGTCATGAGGATGTCCTAAAGTTGAGCAATGGAAACATCACCTTTAACATCACATCTTATGAAATATGCTTAATTCAGGATGCCTAGAGGCTCCTGGAACATTGTCGATTTGTCAAGGACCTCCAGCACTGCTTAGCCCAAACTATCACTTTTCTGGCTATATTACAGACCCCTCAGTGACTACAGGGCACAATATAAATCTGGCACCTGCATAAACCCCACATGCAAATGGCAGAAACTCAGAGGACGGCATATGCTGCAAGTTGACTGGCTGTTCTTCAAGTAATAACTTGCCACAACTTCCAGAATGAAGGTTGTTGGTAAGGTTTGCTCCACATCTGGATTGTCCTGTGACAAACCGACTGGCACCAGTGGAGATGCTGATGCTGGACTGCACTCATAAGTATGCGATGGGGAAGGAGAAGAAAGATCTACTGCCAGCAAAGGATCTTGTACTTGTCTCAGCAGACTCTGGTTAATCGGGTCTATTATTCTGCTTGATAAGAATACAGGAATGTTTCTGCTGCGGTGAACTATGGGCTTTAATGGCTGCTCCTGCGAACATCACCCCGAGATTTGATGAGCAAGTCGGGCTCATTCGTTCTTGAACATTATCTCCAGGAACCAGAGCCAGCATGAGCTTTATTATACTGATGCAGTTTGTAGGAGGAAGCGTCATTACAAAGCAGAAGGAGGGACACTGCTTCAAGAGAGTTGCCAGTAGTTCTGCTGTGAAGCTGCCTAGAACATCACTTTAAACAACTGGGTATCCTGTTGGCAAGAGGCAGTCAAACACACCGAGGCTGTGACTGCTGTTCCATACTTAATGGAAGTGAAAATACCACCCTGTCTGCATCAGTAAAGAGGGGTTGAGGCAGACTGTTCCACAGCTGATGCCTGTGAAGGTGCTCACACCATTCCCTAAGGTCCCTTGTGCAAGCAACATCCCTGCGTGAACAGAAGGCACTTTGCTGGTGTAGGACACACAAATTTATCACAGACTGATCCCAGGGCCCCACTGTTTTGTCTCTTTCCCATCCAATCTTCCCTCCTACTGCCTTCCTACTCCACCAGCCCAGATGCCACAGCTGCCAGCTCCCCAACCAAGCAATCACACTGTGTTCGGTGCAAGGGACCACAGAGCTGCAGAAAGAGCTGCAGGGAAGGAAGGAGGGGGACAGAAGCAGCCAGACCAGGAGATACAGTCAGGACTGTTTCATTCTCAGGTGTTCAGAGAGGTGGATCTGACTGCAGCAGATCAACATGAGCTGTTGCTGCAGCTCTTAGCTGGCATTGGGCACTACTGCTCCCCAACCAGGAGAGCTGGTGGCTGCAGTGGATACAGCTTCCCTCCCTCCCAGAGTCTACGATTGTTCACTGTTTATTTTCCTTAATCGAAAATAAAAGTCACGGAGACTGAAAGCGCAAGTTTTGCTCTTTGCCTGAGAACCATAACAAAGAAAAACAACTGCTAAGGAAGGCAGCACATTTCACTTGCCAGCTTTCAGGGGATTATTACTAACAACAGGAGAGAAAAAAAAATAACAGCTTTTGAAATTTAGCATAAAATACTTTGACAGTATCCCCATTAAATAGCTTCCTTCGTCCTTAAGCTGCAGTAATTATGTTCACTTAATACCAGACAGTAGAATATTTACCAACAACAGAGGGAATTAAAGGAGGTTTTCAGTCACTGTATAGCTGCACCTCCAGCTCTGGCTCTTGTGGAGCTTCTTGTAACAGGAATTTGGCAATGACAACCTGAACTAGTTGGCCCATAGGCTACAGGTAAAAGCCTATTGTCACCACCAGCTAAAGCAGAGTTACTCCTAAAATAGACCCCAAAGATAAGCATCACCTAGGGGACAGAGAGGGACTCTGTAAGGCCAGTACGTCTCAGTGACAGACAGGCCTTCATCCTCATACAGGGTGCCATTTCCCTTCTCATCGTCCTCTCCAGATAGAACTGCTCCTATTCTCCTTCTCCTGAGCATCCCAGGTGCTCCTCAAGCTTTGAAGCAGGTGGGCTGAGTTCTCAAGCAGGAATGTCTCCTCCTTGTTAGGCCTGGCTTGGGGAAACTCGAGTCTCCCTCTCGAAAGAGTCAATCTGGTTATTTTTCCCCAGCTTTGCTCCCTTCCTTCCTGTACTCACTGTATTGCTCCTGCCAATCTCTTGGCTGGTGAGGGAACCTGCCCATCAGTCACCAAGATCTAAAACACCCAAGCCCAATATTCAGAGACCTAAGCCTCCCCTGACACAGGGAGATCCACCATGTCCCCCTTTACTAGCTGCCTCCTTAAAAAATAACCACCTAGATTGCTGCCAGGTGCTGGGTCACTAATACTGACCATTACTTGGGTGAACAGCACCCTCAATTAAGAGTAAATGTACTTTTTCTTCAATGAGGGTAAGTTCTGGACATGCACAGAAATTTCAGAGGCCACGCTGAAGAAATGACTGTCAGAGAAACACAGTAACCTGGCTTATCAGGGACTGTCACAAGCCAAGCTCCAGCACAGCCTTTCTCGGAGAAAAGCTGCTGAGATGGAAAGCACACGAGTACACAGGAGCACATCGATCCCACAGCCTGAAGCCTGGCAGATAAAGACTCCAGGAAAAGGTTCCAAAAAATAATTTGGACATATATTATCTCCCACAATACAGCACTGTACACAGCAATGGTTTTTCACTAGACCCCAGCTGGTGGTTTCTGAAGGGGGGTTCATAGCCGAAGCAGCACCACTCTGCAAACTGCAGATATTTGGCAAGGGAAGGAATAAAGTGATGTGCAAAAAGGAAAAGAATCAGCCTGTGGCTGTGCGGCTGCAGTGTGTTTGCTTAAGAGTCTGAAACATCATCCGACTCATCCCTTTTCTTTGTTGTTATTGTTGTTCCACACCACGTTTTATCCACACTGTATAAGTATTAGCTCACATTTGCTTCCTTTGCAAAAAAAATAAATCTTTTTTTTCTTTCCAGAAAATAAGCCTGGACATGGACCACAGAGTAGCTCACATCAGTGTCCACATCCTACACACAATGTGCCTGAAAAGCAGGCTCCATCCCTCAGGCTGGAGCAGAAGCATAGATAAAGTGTTGAGGATTCCCTGGTCCATCACTCGGGGCTTTGTGCCAGGATATATTTTGGTACCCACCTGCTGCACTCAGCTCGGAGGACCCAGACTCTTTTCTCTGCGTGGATTTGCTCGTTGTTCACTGTCTGGGTGACGGTGATCACAGTATTGCCCCCATAGAGATGGCTTAAGGCTTCCCAGCAAACTGGCCCAAAGGAGACTTCATTGCCTTTCTGGATAAGATGTGTGTGGGAGCAAGTCTGGGCTGCCACTGCTGCAGAAAGTGAGAGATGGATGGAAAGGACATACAAGAAAGATTATGACGACCTGAAACACCCAGGCACCAAGGGACATGGAAGGACTAGTGAGCAGAGTGCATCCAAAAATGAATTACTGTAATGCCCCATTAGCTCAGCTGAGAGGAGCTGCAGTGTGCTGTGAACTGTGGACTAACGGTAGCCCCTAGCCCAAAGACTTACAATTAGGATAAGAAATACTGGCAAATGAGCCCTAAAGTCATTGCTGGATAATTTAAGCTCTGCCTTAACACAGCAGTATTGCTCAAGTCCAACCCGAATCAGAGCATCTCTTTCCATGGTGCCTCTCAGGCATGTTCAGGAGGGGTAAGCAAATACTCAGGTGCACTGATGAACCAGAGCTTACACTGAACAGAGCCAAATTGAATCAAGCCCATTTTAACTTTGAATGAGCACGTCCACATAGGAGGCTAATACAGTTTAACTGACCCTCTGGAGAAGTTAATTTGGATTAATTTCCCTGAAAGCTCCTGTAGGTGAGTCCTGCATCACCACTGGCCTGGAGAGTATTAGGAAAATGACCTCTTCATTAACCTGCTGTCACTAGCTTCCTTCTCAGCATTCATGTAATACTTCTTTTTCAGCAGTTTACCATTATGTCAGACAGGATAACAACACAAGCTTTAAATCACTCTGCCATTTGACTGAGAACTTCAGCCGTGGAGACAGATCTTTGAATCACCACACCGTGCTACAAAGATCTCCTGCAACAGGTACCTTCTCCATGATGGAAATTTCTTTAATACCTTATTGATTGATTTCTTTATTACCCTTTGACGAAGTTTAACACAGTAAACAGAATCGATCCCAGAGGCCAAGGTCTGGGCCTGGCCACTCTGCGCCTGCAGGTTGGAATCTCAAATCACATTATAGTTATTGTTCTGCTTGTAGCATTTTTTATGTCTCATCATGACAGATGGCCCTCTAAATGATAGCAGATTTGTATTTCATTAGGACACTTAGTCAAAAGATCAATACTGCTTTCACGCACCTTTCTGAGAATACATATAGAGACCATGCAGGCTGCTAGGAGCTTAATGCGATTTAGACAGCATTAGCTTCACAGCAGACATATGTTTTACTTGTAATAATGTCTCATTGATTCTAAGAACGCTATCCTGGAAACCCGAGTGCTCTTATTGTCACACTTCATCTTTTCCGTGCGTGGTGGAGAAGGGCATTTTTGGGGTGCTGTCAGGGAAGACAGCAGGGCAAGGAGACAACCTCACAGTGTCCCAGAGTGCGGGCACGGCTCTGTCTCCAATCTCCATTGCCCTCTTGTGGTCCTCGAGTAACATCTCACCTGAAAAAAAGACCTTTAAGGAGCAAAAAAAGATTTCTAAATTACAACCCGAAACACAGAAGGAGGCTGTTGCTATCTTGGAAGAAAGGGAAAACATTTCAAAACGGCTTTGTTGTGTTTAATACCTTCCCATTCCTTCTCATCTTTCTGCTTTTCCCCTTCCTTCATAAGCATCATTGATTCAACTCAGGAGTTGCTTTTGAGTTACAGGCTATATTGATTGATTTGGGTTGTAATGAGTCTTTTCAATGTAAGTAGTGGTGCATAAAAAAATGATTTTAAACCTCCCCCTTATGGCGAATTGATTTCGTGTGATTAAAAGTGGATATAAGGTTTTAGTTATTCGTTGCCTAGTGCAGAGGTATCACCAGAGAAAACATTGGAAATGAGGCTCCCAAAAGCGCCGATACGGTGCAATGAGCAGAAGGTCCACACAGTCCTCCTGATGACCAGAGCTGGTGGTGAGAGGACACACATGAAGATCTTGTTTCTTTTAAGGAGAACACACCAAGCCCACCCCGTGGCTACATCTTGGCTGCCATCAAAATACATCTGGACCATGGCAAGACTGCAGGAACTCCAGCTGACAGCTCAGCCAACAGGACTGGAGCCCTTGTGAGCTTGGAGCAGATGGATTCATCACCTTTTCCTGCTTCTGCAGAGACTTGAAGAGGACTCTTCCTTAGCCCTGGCAAGTACTTTAATCACTGGATGGTATCGCAAATAAATCTGTTTTGGAAGCTCTTGCTGTATTTAATGACTTGTGCATACAGAATTACTCCAAGAAGGAAAGAGAATAATTTGTAGCAGGGATTTTAATAGAGGTCTCCCCCAACTATGGTCTACAGATTCCTTGTGCTTGTCGTGCAGCCAAATTAGGACTGCTGAGATGGACACCCTCCATGCCAGGCTATGGGCTGGAAGCCTGCGGGGGGGAAATGCTGTGTGCTGGATCTTGGGCTACTGGGGATGTCCTGGGGGGTTCATGCAGTGACTGTCACCTTCATTCCCAGGCTTCACCCAAACACCCCAACAGTTTTTCTATCTACCATATCCCATCCAGTTTTGCCCCCCTGGTCAAATTCCTCTCCCTTTGTGCTTCTCAAAGGGAGAAGTTTCCTTTCTAATAAACCTGTTCCAGGTGTGGCCTTAGGCAGCACTGGCCTGTGGCACAGGACATCCTGGTCTGGAGGGGCTGCTGAGGGAGCTCTGAGTCCTGCAGAGGGTGGAAGGGCCCCGTGCACCTCTCATAGCACCCAGTCACCCAGTGCCTCTTCCACTGACCTTAACCCTCCACCAACGTCACATCACTGACTTCATCGGTGCCACTTCTGGTTTACATACAGAGCACTGAGATCACTCACAGACCTCCCCTTCTCTGTCCATGCTCAGTCTCAGGAGCTTTTGACACTTCCTTTAGGAGAGAGAGAGAGAAAAAAAATCTTCCCTTAGTATAAAACATGTTTCATGTCGAGCGGGAGTTACAGCTTCATGAATTGCAAAACCATTTTAAAATCTTGGTATTACAGGAAAATCCGTTCTGGTTCACTGCCTCTGTCACTAAAACTCATAGCATGCCTCTTGCCAGACCAATTAACGCCTGTCGTTAGACTGGAATCCCCAAATCCTATTTTCTAGTCCAGTCCCCCCTCTTCTGAACAAATATTTCATCGCACAATGCAATTTAGGGAGCTTGGAGGGAGAGGTGGCTGAGTGTGGGGTAAGCATGTTTATGAGGGAGAAGCTAAAAGAAACCCAACAAGCATATTCCTGATAACATAATATAATATCTTCTAGGTTTCATTTCCTGGCTTTTGTGCATGGAGTGGCAGGAATCGCAGCAGCAAAAGCCCGGAGGGCTGAGAACTTCTGACCTGGCCCTGACTTGTCATAATAAAGTCTCCTGGCCCCTAAGTCCCCATTATAGTTTGGGCTTTGAAGAGCAATAAAGAATGTCAGGCTGACAAATATATGTTATCAGAAGAGATTTCTCCTTCAGTTTACAAGATGACTCCACAGTTTTATTGCACTCTCTGGAGGGTCCTGGGCCATGTGCTGTTATTTTTTTGTTCCCGCTTTCTCAGAAATGGGCAAACAGCTTCAAATTGCGCTTGGACTCAGAGTAGCTGCAGAGTAGCCTTAAAAATTTTAATGGGCAAATCCTAAAAGGTCAATGACTGACAAAATCAAAACAAGCAGCTAAGAGCTGCAGCTTAAAACCAGGGCAACACAGACCAAGTTCTAATACTTATCTCAGAGAACTGAAGCCTAAATGGAAAACTGAAGGCAGGCACTAGCAAAGTACAAGAGATGCTCAGTCGTCTTACAACAGGTTGTGTATCCTCTACTCTACTCTTAGTCTAAGCCTAGAGAAATTCTAGCGACATTGAAAGTAATAGCAAAAAATCTGCCCCACTGCAGATGCACTTAAGTCACAGCCAAATGTGTCTTTATATAGAGAGATGGGACAGTACAAACATGAGCAGGGCAGGTACCATTCCTTTCAAAATGCACACACCACTTCTCTGAATGCAGCAATAATTATTCTTTCAAAAGCGGCTTTTTACTGAAACACGTATATCTCTACTTCAACGCTTGTGTCTATTGATGTTTGCAAGTGCTTTTGTGTTTTTATGCTGTGTGTTTATATGAACCGCACTTCTAAAGTATATCTTTAATATATTAGACCTTGTAATTAGAATATATACTATAAAAATAGGTCTTATGCAGATTTTAAGAAAAAAGAAAGAAAAAAAAAACATCTGTGAGGCAGGCTGAGGGTTATTTAAGTAGCTAAGAGCTTTGCATCCATTCCCTGCAGTGCCCCATGAGCTGAGAGGAGGGTTCAGGAAAACAAGCGCTGGTTGTAGCTGCAGGAGCAGGGCTGGATCACGAGCACGGCCAGCGCGGTGCGGCGAGGTGCAATTAGGTAAGTACAATAACAATGAAACGCTGCACACTTTCCGCTGCAATAAAAATGATAATGATTCTGCTGGAAATCATCATTACTTCACACTCATTTAATTCTGGAAATCTAAATTCACAAAGGAAACAAGAAGCCCTTTAATCTCCTGGTAGATAAATAGCCCAATTTTATTTCTGCTATTATTTTTTATCCTTTTCCAAGGCATTTTGTAAGACTCCAGAACATGAGAGCACAGTTTAATTAACATTATCACATTAAAAAGCACAGCCACAATTTTCATGGAGTTTTAATTGAAATATAATACTGTCTCACTTTTCCCTGTTATTTTGCACCAAGCATAATGATGAAAATCACAGTCTGCACTGAAGGCTGGATAGTATTTGGTGTGTGAGCGGAGAGAGCTTATCAAAAGTAGCCGTTTGGAGAGCTGAGGCCAGGCTTTTCTTGCAGAGCTTCACTGAGCTGCTTTCTGAGATGAAAGATCCGCTTTGTTCCCCTCTCCAAAATGACTCTTTGTCTCCACAGGTGATGCCAATCACACGCAAGAATATCTTGAACGGAGGTCTGGGCACCTGCTCCTCAACCGCGCACAGGATAATAAGGCAGCTTTATGCTCAGATAAGATAACTGCTTCCATGGGGGATCTGCAAGCTCTCTGAAAACGTTGCATTCTGCTCTTCAGCAGCAAGATTCAAGCCCAGGTCATCTGAGTGCAGCTGTTCTCGGTGTCTCATGGTGATCCAGCCAGCAGACGGGTTTTTCCTCCTCTTTCCAGCCGGCCAGATGTGGTGTCCATCATTGCTTCCTCTGGTCTCAACCACACATGGAGGAGTTGCACCCCACAACTTTCTTCAAAGAGAGTATATTTTGTCAACTGGTGCCTAGTAACTTTAGTTCTTCTCCCTAGGGAAGCAAAGGCCAAAATTGAGTGTGGCACTTGCAGGGGCTCTACCTGCAAAACTCCTGTACCTGATTTCCCCGAGGCCGTTGGCATCATTTTGAAGCTGCAGTAGGAAGCCCGCTGGTCCGAACATTGCTGCTCTAATGTACTGTCATCAAAACATGCTCTGCTGCTGTAGCCAGCTTTTCCTGTAGCCTTATATTGGTTTTGAAGATTTTTCTGATGGGAAATTTTCTGAAGCTTGACATTTCTGACCAAAGAGGGAGAGCGTGCTCAACGGAGAGAGAGGGCAGCAAGAGAAATGATAAAAATGGTGTTACAGAAAAATGACTGAAATATTCTGGATCTGTTCCTCACCATAAAGAAAATAAGATTTGAAGCCTCAAAACCAAGGTTAATTTCTATTCTCTGGACAAG
>JAUBOD010000270.1:315513-327758 GCA_032353885.1 Nothura maculosa | reverse complement strand
CATGTCTACACTGTAGTCACAAAGCCAAGCAAATCAACAGTGGCCTGGCTGCCTCAGGGGGGGCTAATTTACCATCCGCAGGTTCACGACAGCTACAGCAGTGAGATCCAGCACACTCGGGTCTAAGGAAGGCCACACACCGCCTCGTCATGGGGTTTTCTCAAGCAACAGTGCTCAAAGCACCTGGGCCAGGCCTTTGGGAGGGAAATGGACACTAACTGCTGCAGACGAGCAGTGGTGACACCAAAACAGAACGTCTAGGCAGTGAGATGAGAACCAAGCTGGGCCATCTCTGCTTAGCACTGCCCAACACCTACTAACTACTTCTTCACCTAAGGGGAATCATTCCCAGCTCCAATGTACCTCATGTGGAGGTTTTCAAGGTATGTTCTTGGTTAGAATCAGTTAATTAGCTCACTCTTGGGATTTCTTCTTCTGGTGTAACCCAAACCTTTTTCTTTTAATTATTGTTTTTTTCCCAAATTATCTTTTACGCTAATTTGAACACAGCCTTAGAGAACATAAGTGAGCAGATCCTGTTATGCCAATTAGAGGATTCAGAAATGAATTATTCCATTGCTGATTGATGTACACTTTCTGTCCTCATTAGAAGCAGCTGAGCTCAGTCCCTACAGGTCTTTGTTTCTAAAATCTCCGCTCCCACCAGCTCCTCTCCCATGTCCACATTCATGGGCAAAAACCAAGGTGCACGTAACGTGTGAGGGCAAGTTTGCTCCGATCCATCTCTTGCTTCAAGCCAACCATGTCTGTTCAACATGTGCAAAGTTAATTATATTTTGTGATGCTGATTAACCTCTCCTGCCAGCTTCCATGGTGGTCAGGGGTCTCTACAAGATTACCAGTGTGGGAGCGTGCAGAGGAGCTGCCAAGTGCCCCAATAACAGGATCAGCTCTGCCTTATTTCCATAGGGAAATCAGGCTAACCAGTATATGGGGACTTACAACTGTTCCTTGAATCCCATCTATTTGAGGGAAGCCACAGTTGCTTAAGATTCTTACAGAAACATCAATTCTTCCCAAATATGCATGAGAGATCAAAGAAACCCCCTACCTTGCCACATTTCTTGTAGAAAACGGAGCTGTCTGCACATTAATCAGCTCACATATTTTGGTTAATTTACACAAAATTATTGGGAAAGAGGTATTAAATCAGCTGAGGATATTAACATAGAAAGAGAAAGAGCTCCTATTTGCTGCTTCACTTGTAGACAAAAATCCAATTCCTTTCAATGATATTACACTGGATTACATGCTGAACCACATTAACATATTCCCCAGTGTTTTGTGATCATATAATGAAACTCCTAGTACAAATCATCCATGAAAGAGATACCATTATGGGCAAAAGGAAAAAAAAAAAGGAAGACTTATTGCAAGAAATTGCAGAAAGACATATTGCAAAAGCAATGCTGTATGAGATCCGAGTTACACTGGAATGGTTCCACCAGGAGCTTTCACAGGGTCACCACACACGAAACAAGTAGAAAAATCTACTCTTTCCCCAGAGATGGGCCTCTTCTTTGGGGTACGTTCTATGCCCATGAGATGGAAGAAGGGCTTTGCTATTGATTTATGATCCCTGCATCCTTACCACCTTCTCCAGGATGTGTCTGAAGAGTAAGAAGAGTCCATCATTGTACCAAGGTTAAAAATGTTGAGGCTATTTCGAAGGTCTTGCAGCTGATGGACAACCCTGTGCATGGCTGGAGAATGTCCTCAGGACCCAAGCAGAGGAACTTCAGGTTTGAACGGACAGGTAATGATTACACCAGCTTGGGCCAGAGGTTGAAATGTAGCCAACATACACCAAACTTGGCCACTGCTCCCTGCAGGTGACAAGTCCTATGAGTAGGAAAGACAAGGGCCAAGTCCTATGAGTAGGAAAGACAACTGTAACCAGCATGGAACTGAAATCTCTTCAGCCACAGTTGTCTTCCTTGCAATTCTGCTGCAATACCTTAAATGAAGACCATTTAATTTAGGCTTAATAAGAACATTATTATAGGTTAAACAAATATAATCTCATCACTGAAGACAGAATGCACCGCATTGTACTAACTGTTCTGGAACAGATAATTACCTATTATATAGTCATCTCCAACACGTTTTTAATAATCATTGTTTAAATAACATGCATAAACTGTCATGTTAAAATTAACCTCCGATAATCACCATTTACTACAACAGCAGCTGCACATTTGCAAACCTAGAAGAGAAGAGTAGTCACTAATGGTGAAAGATGCAAGTTAATCAGTCTGAGATTGTTCAAGCCTCTGCCACCACTTCTTGCTATAGTCTGGGCAATTTAACTTCCTGCATTATCCTGCTCTTCTCCCTTCCTTCCTTCCTCGAATAAGCGTTGCCACAGGTCTGAGCAGAATGGACTGTGCATGCTGTGATGCTTTTCTGACACGGTGGAGGGGTCTTTTCTGAAACTGGTAGTTGAAGGGAAGCTGAGTACAGAGCTATGAATGTAAAAAGCAGGAGAGGAGTAAGACAAATAGCTTGGGAGGTCGCTATAGAGGGGGATCAGGAAACAGTAACAGATACATGCTGAAGAAGTGGAAGGTTTGAAGGCAGTGTGTATTTACTGATACAAAGCCAAAGGAGAAAGAAAAGTGGAGCCACCTGAAAGCCTGGAGTGGTTACTGAAATGTCTCTTGTCCTCTCTGGAGCCTCGAGTTCTGACCTATACACCCGACTTCTACCTTTCCATGCTCGCATTGCCTTCTAGGCAGTGGTGCAGATTTTCAGGGCAAGTTTTGCCAAATATCCATGCAGTAGACAAAGCACTTTATTACCAAGAGGGCTGCTGGGGCACTGCATCCATGAGACCCAACGCACCTGGAGTCGATGCAAAGGCTCCAGCAGGATGGGAAGAGGAGCTCACCCTCTGACTTCCCCAGCACAAAGCTCTCCCCACATCAGCATGAGCTAAATATGTCAGCGTAGTCATTAAACTGCAAGTGCTCCTGACTCATAGGAGGCTGTCCCACCTCATGCAAATGCACCCTAATTAGTTTTTAATGAAAAACAAGTTTGCATCAAAACGAAAATTACATTGTCAGCAGTTAATTATCACTTGTCAAACAGAGCACATGGCGCAGCGTGGATGTAGTTTTGTAAAACTGCATTTCTTTGCGTTGGATGAGCGAGCCCCTTTTTGTCAAGGGATGCAGATTGTTTGAACTGCTCTCAGTGGATCCTGGTATTTAAATGAGCTTTTGATTTCCTGGAAGATGAGAGACTCAAGGTTTTTGGAGTGGCTTGTTTGGAGACCAGGCAGCACAATACTGAATATATCCTAATGACTGTTTACATCGTACTCCTGTACTGACACACTTCTCATCCCAGGGTAATTCATGAATTTTGCGTGCCCCAGGGTCTATTGTTGGATATCCACAAGTGCTACCTTAACAGCTCTGAGAAATGTGTTTAATGAAAGGCAGCTCTTGGTATACCTGAGATTTGGGGTTGTGTTTTTTTTTTTTCATTTCTTCCATTAAAAATCAGAAAGATCAGAATACTTAAGCAAGCTGGTGTTTAGCTTGGAAATCTATTTTGAATCATTAAAAATGGAAACAACTTGAGAATTTGGATGTCACCTCTGACACTGTTGGTATTTTGTAAATAGGGCTTCTCTTGGTTTGTCACAAAATGAAAAGGGAAGGCTGCTGAAAGCTTAATTTCTCTTCACCTGGAGAGCAGTCAGTCACAGGCTGAAGATGCCAGCTTCTCCTCACTGACCAATTTGGTAAAACCTTCTAGAAAGGAAGATATTTCTCAATCGCTTTAACTCTCTTAGCACGAGAGACCTTGAGTCTGTGAAAGGCTAATCTACATAAAAGACATTTTCCCTGGCAAAGGAAGAAGACGGGCACCTTTTGTAGATTATTCTGTATCTCTGCTAAAACACCTGCAACCTGGGGTGCCAAAGACCATGACTCATCCACAAAGCTCTTGTCCACCTGAGCGTGTTATCCCAGCAGCATTCCCGATGCTTCCTATATGAGGTGTTGGGTCGTCCTGTGATCTCTGCAGGATTAGAGCATGCGCCTACGCAGCCAGGCCACCACGCTGGTCCATGCGGCGCAGGAGAGGCACAGGAAACACATGCTGTGTTGGTGCATCACTAAAAATGAGAACTACCCTCGTTCTGCAGGATGCACCTCACCAGAGACACTGTCCCTTTCCTTTTGGCAGCCTTTCTTTTGGGCACACAGTTTCCTTTGTCTAAGCAGCCTGTAGATGCAGCCATCTCAATGAAGGATTCATGCAGCCCCTCACTACCTCCCTATTAACCAGATGACATTCTTGCTTTGCATGAGGCAAGAATCCCTGTACCTGGCATGCTGAAAGGACACTGCACTTCCAAGTTGCACCTATAAATTGTTGCATTCATTTAAGTAACAAACAGCATTAGCACAAGGGATACATTGTGTCTTGGACTGGGAAAATAAAACTGCCACCTGCTATTGATTTCAGTGTCATCCGACCATCCGCATCGTTCAAAAACCAGAGTGTATCTGTGTTTGCACAGCCAGCGATAAATACAAGCATTACTGGGATGGTGTGAAGGAGAAGAGAAAGAGCAGCTGACAACGGAGAGACTAAATCCATTATCTTCTGGCCCAGGGAAAGGGAAGCAGGGACGTGGTCCGGGCTGGTGATTTACGAGGCAGCCCCAAGCCCTGTCCATTCCAGGTGCTGTTGGCTCCATCTCTGGTCGGGGCAGCGTGAAGCTCCCGGCTCCCCTCGGAAGCAGCAGCTTGGGAAGAGCAGAGGACGACCGGGAGGCTGCAGCTCCCGTAAGCACCGGCATTCGAGGCGGAGGCTCCTGGATTGGAGGTGGAGGCTCCAGAGCCTGGGGGCTGCTCCTTCCCTTCCGTGCCGCTGGGGTTTGCAACACTTGGAGCGCGAGCGCCCACATTTCCCTTCCCCACGCGGCTCCTTTAGGATGTGTTTCCTCTCTCATAGACCCTTCCAGCTGGGCTGAGGCCCTCTGCATCTCTGCAAGGGTAAAGCAGGGAGAAAAATAAACGAAGCAGAGCAACATGAGAATGAGAAGCACTGCATCCAAGTAATATTGTCTGGTTTTGGAATTCTGTATCAATCCTCCTGCCTCCAATTTTCTACATTGTGCTGTAATTTTCCTTAATACACAACTAGATTCTAATCATTTTGCATAATTTGAAATCCTGTTTTTTTGGCTGAATGTAAAAGGTTGTGCAGGTTCTTTTTTTTTTCCATTTCCCATTATGTTTTTTTTAATGAAAGTTCTGCCCTTACAGCAGCGTCCTTTACTTAAGCAGAAAATGGAGCAGGGGGAGCTGCACAGGACGAGCCCTGATGGTTACTGCAGAGAGATAATGGGAGTGGAGCCATTTAGCCAATTTACTCTTTAACTAAGGGTTACACTAAATAGTTCCACCTTGATGCACGGGGAAATGCTCATCATGCCGGCCACAAACCTCCCCACCTGCTCTCCCACAGATGTCGGCTCAGAGCTTTTTCCTCGTCGTTTAGCCCAGCTACAGGAAAGTCCTCTAAGAACAGCCACCCACTCCACCAAGCACAACGCTCTGGTCTAAAAGCAACCGAGTGCTGTAATTCAGAGCACTCAGTTGTGCTGCCTCTAATGCCAACGGGATCACAGGCAAAACACGGCCCTGGTGACTCAAAACGCTTGGTCTGCACCACATGCACCTCTTCCAAAGAAGGCACCTTCCCTGTTTCCATCATGCAGAAGCACCTCAAGAGGTCCTCTTTCAAGAGCACGTCCCTCATGATCTGGTGTTAAGAATATATTTATTTTTTCCTTTATTTTTCATGTTTGGGAACAGCCACACAAGACACGGAGTCTTGGAGATTCTCCTGTGATGAGGCTGCCTCTCATCTTGCAGGCTCACGTTTCTTCCCCGCATCTCTGCAAGAACTTACTGTTTTTAAGTGTAAACAAAATACTTAGAATGTTTAAAAATCCCACAGACCTGAACCAAGCAGGGCACCAAACGTCCTCGTTCTCATTCTGACTGCAGATAAACTCCAACCTCATTTCTTATCTTGCAAGTTGCAGTAAGCCGCCCTGGAAGCGCAGTCTTCAGCGCGTGTACGGCACTGAAATCAAAGGCTCGCTGCTGATTTACACCAGCCCAAGTTCTGCTCCACCGAAACCCACAGCAGACACTGGTAATTGCACTGAGAAGGGAATCAAAGAAATGCCCCCCCTTTTTTTTGTCTTTTGCTGACAACGTTCAAATCCCGCTTTTCATGTGTGAAATGAAAGGTTTGTATAATTGCTCATCCTTTGAACTGCAGTTTATTAGAACTGTGACATGCACATTAAAATGAGATTATATATAAAGGGAGGAGAAACACATAGTAAGTAATTGCCACATAATGCAGCGACCGGGGAAGAGAAAGAGCATGGAAGTTTGTTGGTGGGGCGGCTAAAGTGGCCATCTGGAGTTGGCACAAGGTTTCCTTAAGGGGCAAGGAGAAAGAAGCAAGAAAGGGAAGTTTTCTAGTGTTCAGCCCCTATATTACTTATAATATTGCACAGGCCCTAAGGATGCAGCTAATGTTCTAATAGGACACAGACAAGCAAGTCTGTCTTAGGAGGGCTACGTGTGTGTGTCTGTACATGTGCAAATCACGAGGTGGCCCACAAGGTCCCCAGATCCACAGCCAGGACCACTGGGCACCAAGATGAGAGCTGGTTGAGATGCAACGTCCACCTGGGACTGCGGCATCAAATGTCCCCTGTCTGAGTCCTCTTTAACCCATCCTGAGCACGTGGCTCTTCCCAGGCACCGGGCCTTTAACTCCGCCTGCTGAGCTGTCCCTAAGGAAGTTGGTCCCTGGCTTTGGCATTGCTCTCTACTATAAGCCTTCCCTTTGCAAAAGGATCTCCTGCAAGGGCACAATGTGCAGAAACCCTCCAGAAAAACTAGCATTTGCCAAACGCCAGTTTATTTAGTCCCCTGCTATGAAAGCCTCAGCTGTACTTGTGCGGAGTTTATAATTTGTACCCTGACTTCACTGCACACTTTGCTCCATATGTGTATTGGCAAAGCTCCTGCAGTGCAGTTATTAAACTCCGATCCATGCGTAGGTGTATAATTGCAGAGAGGAGGTTTTTAATACTGTATTTTGATCCATCTACCAATATAGAATGTAATTATCTGCAATTATCGCCTGCTTATCTAAATAACTGTATATCGTTCCCGTTCCCGCTGAGGAATCTGTGCTTCCTATTCGCGGCGCAGCTCCCGTGGGGCTCGGTTTGCACCGTGGGCTGCTCAGCAGCAAGTGCAGACAGGAAGGTTTTCCATCAGTCAACAGGGAACACCAGTGCGTGCACAAACACACACGGAGCTAAGAAGCCATCGGACCGAGAGGAGCGGGACTCCCAACCCACTGTGTGCACTCAAAGACTGCATCAGGCCCTGCAGATAAATCCTGGAAGTGAAGAGCTGTGGAGGGGAGAGGTGAAAAACTGATACCCAAATCAAATACCATATATGCCAGATACCTTGTAGACTTGCCGGCTAACTCACAGGAGAATGTACGTTATCAGCACTGCTAGTGGAAATATCCACTATATTTTTTCCTCAGGTAAGATCTGTCAGAGATGAATTTCCCTTCCAGACTGATCCCATTTAGCTTCACCATTTTCACTGCAGATCTCTTCAAGAATGAGCTTTTAGCAAGCAGGAATCTTCCCTTACGTGAGTATGGGCAGTCTGAAGAGGGCAGAGAAGCAGCCCCAGGTCCCACCTTTCTGCTGCAGGGGACGTGGCAGCAGCAGGAGGGCAGTAAGAGCTCAGGACCTGATACAGGCATACACATACATACATACATATAGGTATGTATATTTGCTGCACCCTGTCTCACTACTCTTCAGCAATTACTGTCATTTGCAAATGACTTGGCACTAAGCAAACTGAAGCGGTCTCATCGAGGGGCAAATGCACAAGCAGCAAGAAGAAAGGGAAGATGGTGGGTCAATATCCCCAGACATGTCCTAAACTTCTCCCTACCTGCTCCCGAATGGCTTCATGATGCGGCTCCGCTCACCCAACAAGGTCCTGAGCTGCTTCCTTCAGTACCAGTTCGGATGGAAATATTGACAGCACATTGAGCCTGAGGACTCAGCACCAAGCAGCATTTGCCAGTGATTATTTGAAATATAACTGAGTGTGGAATCCACCTGGCAACCACGTGTAAGGGCCAAATGGCCCAAGGCAGACACTGTGAGAGGCCCATCAAGGTGTCTGGAGTAAAAGAAAAGATCCCTTTGTCCCTGCAACAATTTGCAGCTTCCTTTTTACCTTTCTAAACATCACCCGACTGCCAAATAATGCAGATTCTGCGCATGGGCCCTATGCACGTATAGATGTATATATTTCACATTTCTTTCTTGCTTCTGGTATTATTTGACAGAGCTTTTTTTTCTTCTTTAACCTTCTGCCCTGAATATGGAAAATTAAAAAAAAAAAGGCTATGTAATTTTCCATGTCATTTCTATATAAATTGTTCAGAGCAGCAAAATCGTTGTTATTATGTCTAAATTTTCTATGTTTTTTTCTTTGAAGAAAAAACCCTTCAACAATAGTGATGAGGAGAGAGAGAGAGGGAGAGGATGAAATTATATTTCTCTGTAAAATGGCTTTGGAATTTTAACATCATGATTTTCCGGGAGAAAAGCTTAAGGGATCAGATCAAATGAATTTTGCCATCAGAATGAGAGATCTGTCTTCAGGTGGGGAAAAATATTTTAATTTGACAGAGGGCTTCAAGGGACTTTGACAGAATTCATTTTGCTGGCAGATATGATCTAGGTATTAGACAAAAACACATTTCGTCACGAGAACACTGTTAGCTATTTGACATAATGCATTTTGGATACAGCTGGGGTTTGATGGAAGTGACACTCTTTTCCTTGCCAGCGAAGCACTGGATTTTCATTCCCACTCAGGAAGGCCCCAGGCCCCTGCATGAACACGGAGAAGCAGCAAGAGGATGATCCTTTGGAATAAGGATGAAGATCAGATTCATTAAAGGGTCCTTACCCTTTTTGTAGCCGCTCGCGGTCCCGCTGCACTGCAGGGCAGGTTTGGGGGGACAGGGCGACACGTTGCACTCACAGAGCTCCCCTTCAGGCGAATCCCCCCTGCAGCAAATCCCCTGCTCAACCTCCCCACCCTCTCAGCTGGTATTTTCTTGTTTTTCTCCTGCTTCATTTTTTTCCTGTCTTTTTCTCTTTTCCCTCCCTTTTTGTGCTTTAAAGAGCTCATCAAGTCCATTTTGTGCTTCTCCTTCAATTTCATTTGGAGAGGGAATGAGAGAAGCGCGGATTCATTCTCTGCATCTTTTTAATAAACTTCTCTCTGGCTAGAGGAATGTGAGTGATAAATCACAGCCTCCATTGTCGAGGGGCTTGACAAAACCATGGAAACATTTTTAAACACAGAAACCAAAAAATTACATATTTATCTAAAGAATAAATCACCCTTTGTGCATAAACAGACTAGGCAGGTCTTCACCATGGCAATGTGAGAATATTTACAGCATCTGGGCCAGCAAGTAACAATCTCATCAGTGAATCCTTATGTACAGGATCCCCAAAGCAGGAATGAGAGAATGGTAAATAACTTGCCTGAAAATTCAGTATCGCAGGCCACAATTCACAAATCACTGCAGCTTCACAATCTTCCGTGGACATGGAATGGGCTGGTTTTGGTAGAGCGAGATGCGTGGCCCCTGGCAGCATCGAGCCGCCTGCGCCTCTCGCGCACGGAGGGTTGGTGAGAGGCCTCCATCACCGGCACAACCCAGGGACACCTCTTGAACAAAGGGAATAACGCAGGAATGGGGGATTTTGAGGACATAGGGGCGGCGGGAGATTCATACAGGTATGGGGAGCAGAGATGGCAGCCGACCTTCCTTTGCTGGTGGAAAACTACAAGGGGCCGGCTCTGCACACGGAGCCAGGAGATGCAGGTGCTGGGAACACAAGCGGCTCCCCTGGAGGCAGCGAAGCCGATGTCCAACCAGCCACATCCATAGGACTCCATCAAAGCCACCAGGCTGAGGATACGGCCCATGTGCAGCGAGTAGGAGCTTTTGGTGTCATCTCACCCATTCGGCACCGCAAATTTACACCAGCACCATCCTGTGAGCAGCGTGTGCTCATGTCTTTGGAGGAGGATTCCCTCATTGTGGAGTAAAATGCCCTGGAGAAGCAAAGGCAAAAACAAGAGGAGCTGCACTGGCTTCAGCATTTTCAGCTGCTAAATAAAGAAGGTCACAGCAGCAGATGGAGAGAAACGAATGTAAATTTCATTTTCTTGCCTGTCAGTAGTGAAGCAGAAAGAGTACAGAGGTTGGCGAGGTCTGAAGGAGCCTGAGGAGGGAAGGGAGAGGCAGCAGCCTTGTCCTCTTCGGAAGACCAGCTTCGCAGCAGGACTCAGTCCCCATGGAAGGGAGGACTCGTGATCAACATGTATCCCCTTACGCTGCCTGGAATCCCATGTGGAAAACACATGAAATATGAAGCGAAAGTTCAGGCAACCCAGAGAGCCTTTGGAATGTCCGCTGGGCAGCAATTAGCTAATTACCAGCCTTCTGCCTGGCTGCGGTGGAAGCTGTGATGGGTTTCACGGGGAACGTGCTGCAACGAGGCCCCTATGGGACTGCAACCCGCAGCAGCGCAGACGACAGCGCGCGAGTCGGAGCCTGCGGACGGCGAGGACGGGAGTCTGCAGAGGAAGCCGACACGGAGACGGAGGCAGCCCAACCTTCCTGGCCACGGGAAGAACCTCCTAATGGCCCTGCACTGCATTTTGTGAGAACTGCATTTGCCTTGACGGAGAATTTGAAGCAATGGCATGAGTACGGGACACAAAGCAAAGGGAATATCACTCATATTTTTGCTAATTCTTTTTAAATAGCTTTTCTACAGCATCTCTCAGCCTGTTTATATGCCTCTCCGGTGTGCCAATGCGGCTACTTCTGAGATTACAGAGCAAACCAATCCCTCCAACAATCTGGCCAAGGCACAAAATAAAAGTTCTGAGGGAACAAGGAAATTTTCCTCATTTTTTTTATGACTTCACCCGGTACAACAGAGCTAGACCAAGGCCTAGGAATGACATCTTTGCCCAGGGATGACACTTCTTCAGTCTGTTCTGCAGCTGAAGAAACTGTCAGCATCGTCATCCTCCAATGACACCTGCTGACATATTTATCCCCATGCACCAAGTTGACTGTAAACACCGATTAGAGTTTCCTTATAAATTGAAAAGACATGAATCAGAACACGACGCTGTAATATTAATGAATGGCAAATTGATCTATCTGTCTTTCCACCTGGCATTCATCATTCCCATGGAACCTCAGCACCAATGGCAAAGTCATCGCTTATTTCTGCTGGTTCCCATCAGCGCCGGCTTCGGAGCAGTGCCTTTGGGAATGCTGCTTCCACGGCAGCCATCTGATTAATTAAAAACTAAAAACAAAAGACAGTAACTTCATTCAGAGGCACAACAGCTTTTGCAATAGGGTCTTATTATTTGTCTAACTTTTTAATTTAGTTCTTATAGCAACCTTTCATTTTCATATTAATGCAGCAGGATGGCTTTCCTGTGTTGGCATGCCACTGGGACCACCATAATTAATGTAGCTAATGTGAAAGTTTAAGGTTCATTAGGTTTCGAATCTAGGCAGGTTTTTAATCAAGCATGTTATAGCAAATCATTAAAACCTGAACACAATTTGTAAAATCCTGCAGCGCCGCTTCGCCTCGAGTGCGCGTGGGGCAGAGCAGGTGGGTCAGGGAAACACTCCGCCCGCCCGAGACCTGTCAAAGCAAACGGGATGGCAAGAGACAACAGAAGGGATGTTCTGCATTGCCACGGAATAGCAGGGGGTGGGAAGGGGTCGATTTTCCTAAGAGTGCCAGTTGAGAGGAGAGCCAAGCTAGAGTCAACTGTGGTAGCGACAGCACTCGCTGCCACACGTCACTGCTCGGAGGAGAGCGGCTCCTAGGCAAGGCCAGGCCACCCCCTGCTGTTAACGACATCCTCTGCAAGGACCATCTGTTTGGATGGCTTTGGATATAGATGTGGAGACTTTTCTAAAATAAATCACAGAATCTACAAGGTTGGAAGGGACCTCTAGGGATCATCTGGTCCAACCTTCCTGCTCCAGCAGGCACCTAG
>JAUBOD010000270.1:291265-304988 GCA_032353885.1 Nothura maculosa | reverse complement strand
AATATTAACCGGGCACCAGCTGTGCCATCTGAACAAGGAATGTGCCGCTCTGGAAATGTTTCTGCTCGCAGCCTGATTGCGGGACTAACTCTGGGACACAGCTCAGGATCCCTGCAAGGCCGACAGGGCAGCATGAGACCCTAAGAGCTGCATCACGAACAAGAATGGGCCTCCTTAGTGCAAATCAACGCCTGCATTAGCAGGATATTCTCATAGAGGGGAGCAGAATAAGTCAGTAATGCCACAAGCCACAGGCATCACTGAGCTCTTTGAAACACCTTGGTGTCCTGCACACAGAGCTGCATGCGGGGTCTGGGTCACCACAAACCAAGTGCAGCTCCTGGAAGGGCTCCATCAGGCAAAACACAGCTCTGCACACACAAAGTTTTACCTCTTTATTTGGCCCCACCGTCTCAGCAAATCTCTAGAGCAGATGCCATCCGCACCATGCCACTGAACAGACAGCTCTAAGCACCTCTCTGGATTGCTTCTTTGCCAAAATAAACTTCCAAAAGACCCCACAGTGGTTGTTTCTTCAGCCCACATAGAGTTAACTCCATCCCTGGTCTGCATTAAATCATGCAGCATATGGAGTTACAATTCCAAGCCATCTGGATTATCATTAGCCATCAGGTGTTGTGCTCATTACACCTGTTATAAAGAAAAAGGATAATTAAATGGGGGGGGGGGGGGAATTATATTCTACTCACAGCACTGCTGCTTTTTATCAATACTGCCCCATCCCTTTTGGCTACGACCAAAGCACTTTTTTGCAATATGCAAAATAAAAAACATTTGCAGGAGGCAGAAATAAAGATGAGGGAACCTTCGTAGCCTGAGCAGATGTTTTTCATTAGAAAATAATTTGTCAATAGGTAGAAGAGACTCATACTACTAATTTTCAGAACAGCCTCGTTTTACTTTGGAGGGTAACTAGACTCAATTTAATTGCAAATGGGCTGCATGGCCCCCAGAATAAGGAAAGGAACAGCACTGAGATTGAGGGCTATTTGCATAAACAAAATCTTCCCCCAAAATAAAGAGCCTGTGCTCAATTTTCCATGGGACAATTGTTGATTACTGATTTAACCCTGTCTCTACTCATATCAGTGTTCTGAGATAAAGCTGCATTAAAGGATGCTGGAGAGAAACTACAGGAAGAATTTTTGCCCTTCACAGAGTCCAGGTCATAAATCCATGACCAGGGAAAAAAAAGCCATTAATCCTAGCAAAGAACATTTTAGGAAGTGGTGAGTACAGTATGCAGAAAGAGGATCCAGGTGGAGAGACAGGGCCTGCTTATGGGCTTGGTGAGGTAACACCAGCCTGTTCCCTGGCCTCAGTTTCCCCTTTTGTGTACTTAGACTTTGAGTTCTCAGAGGCAAATATGTTCTCTTCGCATCAGCCTCCAATGCAACGAAGAACAGAACATCGACCTCCATAGCAATGACAAAATTCAGATCTTAATAACAGCTCCAGTGGATGAACACCTGGCAGATGGAAGCAAAGCCACCAGGAGGGAACTGAAAGGCGAAGTTGCGATGCTGAGCGGAGCTTTGCGGAGGGCAGGTTGTTTATCTGCCCCGCGTGATGGTGGGGGAGCTGTGGGCCCACAGGGTGCTCACGCACTTGGGCATCTCCCTTTCTTAGCAGGCTTTGCTCGGGGAGCCAAGTGCGCGGCGGGCACGATCCAACCTCGTGGGACTCATCCTGCTCCGCAGTGCAGATCAGTAAGTGCCAGGCTACAGGAGCTGCACAGGAGGAGAAGTGGCCGCCTGGCCAGGCGCCCGCTTCTCCTCCCGGTGCAGCTACTTGTAAATCAAAGGCCAAGGAAAAGAGCCAAGACAAATAAACAAGCGCTCTGCCTTGGGCTCAGGACACAAGCTATTGATGGAGAGAACTAAAAGAACGGAGAAGGAAAAAAACTAAGGATGGACTAACAATGACTAAGGCAACTGCTGGAGATTCCTGCATTGCTCGTGCACTTCCAGGCTGCGTATTTCCTGCAGCCAGGCTCACCCGTACGACCTGCATCCACAAGAAGAGAAGGGGAGAAAAAAGATTGGGGCTTGATCTGTCAATGTTTCTGCACACAGACATTAACTGTAAGAAATGATTCTTCATTCCTAAAATCAGGAGATTTTTACCTCTCCCAATGGATCAATTCCTCTTGGTAACACTGAGATGCTTTTCATGCTCCTCAAGAACCCCAGGAGAATTACTAGCTCCACTGAAGCCTGCAGCAAACATTACACACTTCTAGGAGCCAAAATTTTACTTTGAAACATTTCCAGGGCGTTTTTAACGTGGAAAACCAACGCCAGCACTTGCACTGATAGACACAAAGCAGGAGGACCTCCCCAGTATGACACAATTGTAACTTAGGCAAATATTTCATCAGACAGACCATGACCATTCCCATGGAAAAGGGGGCTAATCTATGGCCCAAGGTGGCTGAGCAGCCCTGGGATGAGCGTGTTCACCCTTCTCCTGCCCCAATGAATGAGAATGGAAATCACCTCTCCTTTACCCATTACTGGATGCTCTGGACATAGAAAGTCATTCCCC
Organism: Nothura maculosa; assembly: GCA_032353885.1. Taxonomy (NCBI): domain Eukaryota; kingdom Metazoa; phylum Chordata; class Aves; order Tinamiformes; family Tinamidae; genus Nothura; species Nothura maculosa. The sequence goes on along the minus strand of JAUBOD010000270.1, from coordinate 302,420 downwards.
TTGTCATCGTTTTGCAGATGGGGACACCAAGGTTCCCTGTGTGCCCTCCTGTCACACGTCCTTCTAAAATGGAAGAAATTTGGGACATTTGTGCTAGCAAATACAATCCATATTTTTAAATGTAAAAACAAAAAAAACAGCTTTGGGCTTTCAGGGAAATTTTTCAATTTTTAAGGAAGTCAAAATATTGCATTCATTTTAATTTTCAAGGGCTTTCTTACCGTTTCAGGGATTTCTTTCTTCTATCTCTTTCTGAAGAAGGGGACAGAGTTGGAGACTTGATATTTACTCTAAAGCTACAAGGGTGTTTTCCTTTGAAAATAAAATCTTCTGTTAAGAGACCTGGATGGTATAAAGCAAAATGGAAATTTACAATTATGGAAGACAATGAAAACTCAACCTCCAGCATTTGCTGAATCTACCCAAATGTGTAATCCCTGCAACCCTGCTCTTGAACTACCCCTGAGGATTTCTCAGGGCTGTAAAAGTGGAACAGAAGTCTTAAGAGAAAATGACTCTTTATTGACATTTCTGTTTCTGAATTGGTTTGATGCAAGAACAACTGAATTGCATAAAAATGAGAAACGACAGGAAAAAGAGAGGAAAAACGGACCTGCTTTCCAGCCCCGATAAAGCTCCAATTAAATCTATACCCAGATTTGAATTTACAACTTGCGCAAAATCTGAATTATTTGAATTTTCTCATTATATATTTAACTTTTCTGACACGTGTTGACAAAAGAGCAGAGGCTGCTTTGCTGTGCTGGTGCAACGCAGACACCTGCCCTGCATCTGCACCTACACAACCTTTTTCTGTGATGTATCTATGTGTTTGTGTGCATATATACATGCATAGACAGAAGCACATCTATCCAGTTACAAGCAAACACAATGTTTTTCTAATCACTTTAACACCTTAACAGTTTCCCTGTTTCCAAGTTTCCCTTCCATACTTCCTATCCCTCCTGCCCTGCCTCTCCACAACCAGGTTTTTCTACCCTAATAGTTGCATTTCCTTTGTTTTTTTGTGGAGGCTATTGAGGGTTAGGGATTGTCTGTAGGCTGATTTGCGGGAAATATAGTTTTAAAGAAACGAGGGTTGTCTTGCGTTTGAACTGTCAGGTTCTCAGCTCTGTTTCCCTCACCAGCCCACTAACTCACACACACCTGCACACACAGCGCTGAGAGCAAAACTGGAGGGAATAGGGTATTTTTACAGAAACTCACATAGTGAAAAATCCAAACCCTGTCAAAATCAAACGCCTGTGGGCACCTGAGCTCACCAGGCTCCTGCCCCCCTAATTTCAGCCCCCCAGGACCCCACACCTCCCAGTTCCAGCAAGCAGGAGAGGTCGGCTCGCTCTTGCCAACGCTGCTTCCACACATCCATGTTTCTTGCAAACTCTTGCAATACTTTTCTCAGCCTCTTTTGATCTGCCTACCCTGGTGCTGAAACCCAGTGTTGCCAGTGACATTTCCTATTGATTTTTAAAAAGCTTTTGCTTGCCTACGCTGCAGGCCTGTAATAGTCTAGCTCTGCAGCTTCTTGATTTTCACTTTCCTTTCATGATCCCAGGCTGTTCTTGAGGTACATCCTTCTAATTTATAAGTTAGTCCTACCAAAAAATAAAACAGGAAACATTTGTAGCTAGAGCTGTCAGTATTTATGTCTCACAGGAGGCAAAATCCCCTTCCAATTGCTATTCGGCAGTCTGAATTGCTTTGGAGATTGGTAATAGACTTACAAAAAAAATTTAATCGGGTTGAAAATGCAAAATATCCTAGGACATGACTGGCCAAATGTCCCAAGAGAAGCATTTGTGTTGCTGTAACACCATAATCATCCATCAAACACTGGATGTTGATAATAGCATTTAATTTGAAAACTGTGTTTTGCTTTTATGTATTTGCACATGCTTAATGGAAGCAGGAAAGGCTAATTATGCCCGTTTAAGAGAGGGAGAAGCAAAGGATACGCTGCAGAGTGAGGATTCAAGCCTCATTCTCACCTTTGTTCGCAGTTTGGCCGAGGGAACTGTACCTCCTCCTTCACACATCCCACAGAGACGTAAAAAGCCACGTAAAATTTGTGAAGTTCATTCCCAGCTCCGCTACCGTGAGCTGTGGCAGGTCACAGCCCCTGGGCATGTCGGGGGTGCCTGCAGGGAGGGTGAAAACAGACCATTTTTGGTAGCAAATCACATCCTGCACGAACTGCACTCATATTAGCTGCAGTATTGGTCTTTAAGCAGCCCTTGGAGCACATTCCATTGTTTTGTTCTCTCTCTCTAGCTTCTTTGCAGGCAGACACCGTCGATGTGGCTCAGGCTCCTCAGCTCCTGCCTCCAGAGCTGGTTTCTGCGGCGAGATCCCATGTTAGTCCCGGAGGGCCTTGGCCTCGTGCTCTCCCGTGAGCTCCCTGGCCTGTCAGCAGCGCAGACGGAGCAGCAATGGGAGCTGCAAGAGGAAACGCAGCCAAGCCCTGCTCTCCAGGGACAAGGAAAAGCCCTTCATCACATTCTAACTCCTCAAGCAAGCTAGAAAAAATTACAGCATAAGCCTATAAATTCACTCGGGCATCTCTGCTACTGAAGCAAAGAGAAACGGTATCAGCTGGGGATTGAGCAGATCCCTTGGAGCCCTGCAGGGTCTTCGCTAACAGCCTCATGCCAGGGAAGGAAGCAAGATGAAGCTCTTCACTGAACTAAAGCTTCAAATCTGTGTGAGGTGAGGGAGCACCATCTACCTTGCAGAGTGATACGTACGTGTGCACTGACAGCGTTGGCAGCAAACTGCCTGGAAGAAAAGCCCTGGCAATATGTTAATAGGCAAGCAGGGGCTCACACTTTGGAGGGTACAAGTTACATGTCCAAGTTTATTCCACTCACCCAATAGCCCTTTTATAGTCCAGGGAGAAAAAGAGTGAGTCATCTCCTGCCAAAGCAGGCAGCTAAGCCAGATCCTGTGAATCACCCTTGAAGTCCTTGTTTCTCTACATTCAATATAAAAAGGATCTAAAGGGAACAGCTCAGATTTTACTTGTCATTCAGATATTAAACTGCAGTGAGATGCATCCTGCCTCAAAAACGATTACCATCTTCTTAGCCTCAATAACCTGTGTGTCAGGGATGCATCTACGCTGTAAAATATTTTATAGCATAGATGCTAAAAAAAAAGCACTTAGAGCATTTTATTTCCTTTGCATTTTCACTCCAGGACATTGGTCTTCTCATCCTCCACACTAGGCATGTGTTGAGTTCCTGCAGCTCGCTCTGGACCAGAGCAATTCATCAGACCCTGAAGGAGCCAGGACACAACATGAGGCAACAAAATTCAGGGGATGCACCTGGGGGCTGCCGCAGATGCTGTGGGACTCGTTCCTTCCCATGGTAAACACCTAGTCTTCCTCTCCACTCTGATTATCTTGTCTTCAGTTGAGTTATTTTAATTGCAATTTGCCTTCAGTTACGCTACTTATTACTGGTTTTCTTTCTATGGACAACATACCCATGGCATTCTGTGTGACCTGGAACATTTCAGAAACAGAAAATGTGGGCCAGTAAAAATGTACTACTCTAGTTTGTAAAATGCTCTGGGAGCCCAGGGAGTCCTAAACTTGGGTAAAGAAATTGAAGCAACAGGCTGACCAAAATTAAAGTCTGGGAGCTGCATTTTACGGCCTGCTGTAACTCGCCGGAGCACTGCTGATTTCAGCGAGTTGCTTTTAAATCCCTAGTTGACACAAGCAACCCTGGATAGGTCTCTATGGAACAAGCTGCCCTGCGGATGCCACAAGCAAAGCCTGCCAAGCTGACACCAGCGGCCACTCTTCTCATGCTCTGCTCAGGTCTCCAGCATTTTAAGCACTTCCGGGGTACAGGAATTCAAAAGAAACCCACAAAGGCCTTTTTGCCCTTGTCTTGCTCTTCTCCATGCGGGACCCGTATCTGCTACTCTATTCCGGGGACATCTGCTTCCAACACTGATGTTTCCATCTCTGAAGCTCTCTAAGCTCATTTTGCTTTGACAGCGAGGAGGAAGGGATTAGCTGTCACCCGAGGAGCGGCTGCACCCAAGGTTTTGTACAGCTGCAGCAGCAGGAGACAGCAAAGCTGGATTAAAAACAACAAAAAAAAATCCTGGCAGTTTTTATTTTAGATTCTTTTAGACAGAGAGATATAAATAAAAAGTAGCTTCTCAGCAAGAGCGCTACTAAGACTGCCACTTAACCGCATGGTGTGAATTGCCTCCTAAGAAAACCTGTCCTGAGACAAGCCCTGTATTGCAATTGACCAGGTTTACCACTTACCTGAAAGAAGCTGCCAGAGAGACACCTACTGAAGGCTTCCTGTTTCCTAATGCCATTTATATGGGTTTATTTGGGAGAAGTGCACAGGTAGCACATGCATGTGCACAACAACCTGTGCGCGTCTGCATGCCAACCTGCCAAATAGTTGTCTGCCCTGCAAACCTCATTCCCTACTCTTTTTATTATTTTTTTTCCAGTGCTTTTACCACTTCTGCCACAAGTTTTTCCTCATTCTTTCCTTGTTGCAAGCTGTGATTTCTCATGCACAGCGGATGCAGCGGCAGCTCTGTTCCCATTCTTACAGCTGCCTTTTGGGCTTGAAATCTGTGATAACTTACTCTTCTTCCCTCTAAGCTACACAGCCCCATTATTTCTCTCTATTCCTACTAGCCACAGCTTCCCAAACCACTGATCATTTTATTGGTCTCTTTTTGCAGTTTTCTCAGTTAATTCTCATTACTCTCCGATTCATTGCCTTAAACTGGATTCAATATCCCAGTGAAGCCACACAGCATTTAGCAAAGGGTTGATTGGACCTGTTCTGCAGTCTGCACTCAGGCTGACATCGGGTTGACTGCAGTCTGCACTCGAGTTGACTGTGTTTTGCATCCCTTTTTGTAGCGCTCCCCCTTGATTTGTTGATTTACTGTGCTTGGGCTTCAGTGTCTACATGTCTCTCAAGAACTGTTGTCCACCTCCTTGGGACATTCATATGAGAATGATTAAGCTGCAGGTGGCTCCTAGTTAGTTCATGAGCCTGCCCAGGTTCAGGAACCTCAGTGAATTTGGTATTTATGATGAAACCCAAAGTGGAAGCCTCTTCCTACCTAGCAGAGCAGCTCTTCAACAACAATTATTCCCCAAATACTATTGCAGAGTGTAACTGTAGACCCAAGTAGCTTCCAGTTCTACCTTTTTTATCGGAAGAATTTCTACAATATTTTTAGCATCACATTAGTAAGAGTTTACCAGTTTTCACCTCAGCCTTGAAGGGCTGCTGAACAGCATTATCAGAAAACAAGACTTATTAAAATTAAAATTTTCGGTACGAAAACACTTATGCCTTGACTGGAACAAAGATAAACTACAGGTTATTTTGTTGCTACTTTCAAGACCCAGCCTAAACTAAAAAAATAACTTCTGTATTCAGGCCCTAAACTGCAAAGCCTGCATAGGGCAGAGTTTACAATCAGGCAGCACTCCAGAGACTTCCCCTATAATGAATACAGCTCTGCTCTGCATGTGTTAGAGGACTCCACCTCTTTAAATATTAATTTATTCACAGAAGGGTCACGTCAAACAGACAGCTATGAAGGCCAATGCAGACACTTCCACCTGCTCAACTCTCACCAGAACAATCAAGCCAGGGAAGAGGTTTTTGCAGGTGTCAGTCCCGCATCCCCTTGTTCATTTTTCCTCAGCACTTTCACAAAATCACAGACCTGGAAATATTTTTGCTCATAACAGAAAACTAAATCCTTAAATCATTCTGGCAAAGAGAAGGAATTTGGTTTATCAAAAAAATCCAAGCTCTAGAAAATCCTCACCTCTTCACATTATTTGCACAATGTATCTACTTAAATTTATGACGAACAACAGTACATCCCAACAAACTTGCTTACATTCCTCTTCTGCTCATTGTGTACATCTGGTCATGTCTTTCTACGATTCAATGCAGGGCATTGTTTCTCACTGAATTTTTAGAATATGATTTTAGACTGATGTACAATATCCTAAAGCTCCGTGGGTCCTTAAATACCCTAAAACAGTCACTTCCACTTAGTTTATTGACACTATTCCATTGCAGGGCCTAGAACTGCTGGCAGAAATCCCCTCAGAGCAAGAGAAAGAAGAGCAGAATCATTTTAGATCCTGAAAAAGAATAGGACCTGTTTCAGTGACTTCAAACTGAGTCACTAAAACACAGACCTCCCTCCAGGGAAATGGCCTCAAGGCACTGGGATCATTTCAGAACAAGTGTGAAGGGGCTACGAGAGCAGATGAGTGAACAGGGCTTTCCCACCTTCACTGCCTCTGACTCCTGGTTGATGAAAATAGAGGACGTTTAAACACTGAAACTCACAGCCCTACTTTGTTCAAATAACGACGCTGCTTAGCATTCAAGGCCTCGCTATGGGATGGTGTTTATTTTATTTTAGAGTCTAATTGAATCCCCAGAAGGCCGTCCCTAGGCAAATTCATTTGAGAGAAAGACTCTAAAAATAGTAAATGTTGGGACACATTTGGGACAGGCACTAAGAGAAGGTGACTTTTCAGAGCTATAAGCCCTTACCTCAAACTCAAGCACAGCACAGAGTTCTGCCAACTCTCCGTGAGTCAGTCAGCGCTCCTGTAAAGTCAGGACTCTTTCTTGGCTTTGATTTCATGCTTTCAACAGAGAATCACAATAAGGCTTCAACCCAACTTCCATTAGCTTCATATTGTTGATATTACCAAAAGTCTATTACCCAAGGAGCACAATTCAGCCCCTCCCAGGGCTGCTCATTTGTAACACTATGCTATCCAAGTTAACCCTGGCTAAGGAGCACGCTCTGTCTGGAGAGGAGTTTCAGAGGAGGGGCTCTGAAGTTCAAAGTTCAAAGCTGAACTTTGCTTCCCCAACATGCATCAGGTTCTTCCCAAGTGGGTATCCAGTAGAATCACAGAATGGTGGAGGATGGAAAGGACTCCTAGAGGTCATCTTGTCCAACCTCTCTGCTCCAGCAGGGACACTCAGCGCATGGGGCACCCATTTGCATCCACACAGGTTTGGAAGATCTCCAGAGAAGGAGCCTCCACAGCCTCTCTGGGCAGCCTGTTCCAGGGCTCTGTCGCCCTCACAGTAAAGAGGGCGGTGAAGGAGTAAATGCCTTCATGTTATTCCTCACATGAAGATGGAACTTCCTGTGTTTCAGTTTGTACCCAGTACCCCTTGTCCTGTCACTGGCCTAAGAAGTCAAATCCTAAACATTAAATGTGGTCTCACAGAAACCTTGGTGAACAGAAACCATGGTGAACTATGGACTGACCTGCATGAATGCTCCCACTGAGGATTTAAGTACTTGATTCAACCCACACCATGTTAGTCTAGCATAAGAACATGCATATTTGCCCTCTTCCATTTATAGACAGTGCATTCACCTCTTTGCCAGACCTGGTATGACTGCACTGCAAGGGCAGCCCCAAATCCACAGTGACTTCACCCTGGAGTCGTGTCAGGTTAGGACTGCCTAACTCAAGCGCCGAGATCCACACTGGGTTTATTAAGTCCCTGAGACTGCACAATCTCAGAGAGCTCAGCCAAACCATTTCCACCTCCTCCCACAGTGATCACACGGAGTTAATGCCCACCACGCTCTGGGCCTGGCAAGGGCCTCCTAGGCTCTCGCTTGCCAAGTGCCAGTCACGGCTGTTGTAACTAACTGGCTAATGGCCTGGCAGGATGCCGTGGGCAGACCCGGGGTTAATGAAGACCTCCATCAAACACTCTTGGCATGGGTGAAGGTGACAGGGAGATTTAACATACCGCATTTGTTCGGAGGGGGCTAGTGATAATTAAAAATTAAACAGACTTTCTCTATTATGCATTCTTTATTGACAGTTCTACATAAACAAGCAGGACCCAAGCACCTCTCGGAGGGGAAACAAACAGCCATCGCCTCTGTCCCTTCCCCGGCCGGCCCTGGCAGTTTGCACTGGCACCATCCCGAGCTGCAAGTCCACAGCACGGCTACAACTGCAAGTCACCACAGTGACGAGCACCATGGAGGCTGCTCTACAGCCAAGGCTGTGCACTAGGTGAGACGAGGCTGCATTCCCGGAGGGCAACGTGCCCTCCTCTTTGCCCATGGCAGCAATGCCAACTCTCCAAACCCTACAAGCCAGCAGTGCTCAGGTCTGTCCTTCCCTCCATGCATGTGTAACTCTCACTAAATTGCTACAATAATAATATAAAACATTTGTAAAGTGTCCTTCACCAAATAGTCCCAGGGCGATTTCTTATTCAGGCATAATTAAACAAGCAGTGAACATAACCCTTTTCCACTCAGACTGAACAGCAAAACCAGATGGGGCTCTTCCCAGCATCAGCTGGTATCAGACTGAACACTGATCTCAAGCCAGGATGTGGGAAAGAGTCACTAAAAAGGAAAAGCAGAACCAAAAGGTGCAGGGACAAAGTTCATGCAGTGCCTTGCTCTGCTGAACTGTTTTTCCCAGAAGAAGACTTTGGGGTCAGTCCAGCACCTCAGAAATATCTTCCAAAAATTAAGTGTGGAGGAAGAGAGCCCATGAAAGACAGCAAGGGCGGAGTGGAGGAATAAACAACAGTACTGGAGGGAGGGAGGAAGAGATCACTGCAAAAAAGTTTCCTCCTCCTTAGGACAGGATAAACTTGCTCTGTGGCCACTGAAACCCTCCACAGATCCAAATTACCCTTAATTTAGGCTTCTCACCTGTCGACAGCAAGAGACTTTGTCCTGATTTGTCCCTGCTGCTCCCAGTACCTACTCAAGGACCTAGACTGAATAGAGAGACTGTCATGGTCACACAGCTATTAGTACTCTGAACTGAAATGACTTTAAATACTCCAAATGCTGCAACAAAACCTCAGATTCTATATGCAGATACCACTGAGCTGCTTGTTCAGGATACAGTTGTGCTTTCGGCCTGCCTTTTTGGGTGGCCTTGTGGTGTCCTCAGACTGCATCCTGTCCCAAAGATGTGAAAGGCCATGAAATACACACATGGAGAACATGGAGAAGGTTGAGAAACATGATAGAGAGAGACTGAATAACAGACCTAAGGTTTTTAATTCTTCCAGACGGCAGGAGTCTTGGTTTGTGTTTCTGTTGACATAATGAGTGGGAAGGAAAGTTACTGACACCTTTTATTTAAGGTCATACGTGACTTCAGTCTCTGGCATTGACGTTTCAGGGTTCACATTTCTTCCACCCACAGAAAGTGACTCAGGGAGCAAACTCAAATGTCTTCCTCAGTATAAACAATCCAGGCGAACGGGACTGCTGTGGAATCCCAAACATCTCTGCAGAGCGTGAAATGCCTTCAGGAGCAAGGACAAGAAGAGATGAGGCAGAACCTCATCCACAAGCATTTCCAACTTTCAAAGCGAAAAAGCAGAGTCCTTCATGCCCTGAGCCTAGGAGAGCACAACAGACCACCTGCTTTTCTCCACTTAATACTGAGGGTCTTCACAGTTCCAATAATAAGGTCTCTGTCTGGAACAAAAGGTCTGCTGAGAGAAAGCTTCATGGCCATGGGCTGTTAGAGAGCCCAGAGCAGCAATTCTGCGGGGAAATGGGCTCTACATGAGAATTTCCCTTCACCAAATAGGTATCGATGATGGTCTTCTTACTACTCATGCATGCACCATGACCATCTGCCATCACGTAATGAGGACAGACTTCACCAGACCTTTACTCAAAGTCACCTCAGAAAGAGCTGAATTGTTCCTTTTGCACTGACCTGGACAGACAGGGAGGAATCACAGAGCAAGGAAGGAAGGAAGAGCATCTAGCCCAAAATCCCTGCTCAAAGAGGGGTCACCAAGAGCTCAAAACCTTGTTCAAACAGGCAGAGTGCCTCCACAATCTGGTCCAGTGCTCAGACATCCTCACAATAAAAAAGTTTTTCCTTACATCTGATTAAGATTGCTTTTCTGTCAGGGTAGGAGTGCATTGCTGTTCTGTCATCCCTTTCTCCATGTAGGAAAGCACTGGCACACACGCATGGCAGTCAGCTGCCTACTGGCAATCAATATGGTGTTTGCTCTTGCGAGGCATTATTGAGTCTTTGCTTCCAAAGAGCTCCTCAAATTCAAAACTATTAATTCAAGATGGAGGTGCAAATGGAACCATGAAGGGTTTACTATTGCTAGATGTTCTCTTTCTGCCTTTACTCGCCACGCTTCTGCTGGCCCTGCAGGCCTCCCTAAATGCTGCCCTGCTCAGTGGTGGTGCTCAGGCCCATCCCCATCCAGGGCAGGCCATGGCCTGGGCTTCCATGGGTGGTGGGGACCACCCAGTTGGAATGCAGCAGATCCCTCCTCCAGCTGAGAATGGGACAAAAGTAACACCCAGCCATGTCAGACAATAACCTCACCTTTCCTACATACTAGTCCTGTTAGATGGGCATGAGATGGCGGGCTTTGGTGTCTCCCACCACAATGACCATCCTCTGCACCCATCCTTCCACTAACACATCCCTCAAGCCGAAAGGCATTTTCACTTTCACTCCATCACCCTCAGGCAAGTCAGTTGCAACTTTATTGCAGCTCTTCTGCTCCTCCAAGCTGAGAGATGACACAAAGGAACAAGCTGCCCAGGACACCCGGGTGTCTCAGTGGCAAAGAGCCCCCAAACCCGCCCGATGCTGACCCTGCACACACACCATGGAGCCCATGGCCAGGACAAACCTCCAGGGCTCAATGCAACATGCCGATACGATATTCCCTAGGAATACACCATGCAGGCTCCCTTGTGTGGCGAGCTTAATCTAAGCAAGTGATGCGGGCACAACCTGGCTAGAAGTATTATTTAACTTCATTCCTGCATAACATCAAATTCGGACCATATACTCAGGAGTTGAAAAGGAAAATAAAGAAATAAATAAAAATGAACCAACACTTTGAGGAACACCATTCCTCCCCTCTTCTCTGCCCCTTCTGGCTTCCACCCCCCCTTAGGCCACAACAGCCACTCACGGGGGTTCTTAGCGGGGGATACAGCTGCTCTCTGCTCTCCAGCGGTGCCAGTGCCTCGGAGCAGATCCATCCCAGCCGCGGTCCCCTCGGGAGCCTCATGGCGCACACAGGGACCCGCACCCTCA
>JAUBOD010000270.1:273805-291165 GCA_032353885.1 Nothura maculosa | reverse complement strand
GGAACCGGCTCGGACCGCCCATCACCGCCCCTCCCTCACCCGCGGCTGCCGTGACCGAAATCCCACAGTTTAAACCCACTTCCCAAGGAAGTTTTTGTGCACTAATATCCCATCGGGGATGTTTTAGGCCAGGGAGGAAGCAGCTCTGTGGGCTTTTACTTTTAGCTGTTGCCTCCGATTACCAGTGATCACCAGGAGTGTTGGAAGGGCGGGGTTCCCCTCACAGTTAAGGGGGAGGAGGTCAGCTAGGCAAGATGAGCAGTTAAAGAGCTGTTGTTAAGGCTAGGTTGGGGTTAAAGTTACAGAAGGAACATGTGCCTGGTCTCTGGCAGCTCATTTGCAATAGGTTGCTGTGATAGAGTGGGCAATTTAAGTGCTGGAGATGTGCAGAAGTGGCAGGAGGTTTGAGTGGAGGAATGAGCCATTTGGTGTTTTGGTTGTCTCTGCTGAGTGATCCAAGTTGCAGGAAATCCTGGGTCACTTGGGTGCTGCAAATGATTCCTCTTCCTGTGGCAGTTTTTTTTAGGAAATTTCACTCTTACAGACTCATGGAATAGTTCAAACTGAAGTGATTTTTGAAGGTTGCTTAATGCAATCTCCTGTTCAGAGCAACGATTGACCCTGACTTTGAATTTGCCTTAAATTAAATATGCTTGAACACAGATGTTAATGATTGAAATTCAGAAAATAAAAAAAAGTGGGATTGAAGTAATTTTTTTGCCCTCTGTATTAATTTGAGCAGAACTTTTCAGCATGGTGACATATTCTAGGGGAATTATTCTCTCTCTTTTGGAGAGGAAAACAATCTAAATATTTTACTTTTATTTCTTTTTAATTTATGTTCAGCATTAACACATTTATTTATTTCTGTGGGTCCTAACATTTATTTTTGGGGCCCTTCCTTCTTTTCTCACACAGAGATAGAGCTTGCTAGTCTTGTGAGAGTGAACAGAACCCAGCAAAGTGCGCTTAGGGTGGTTTATGCAGAGTTGCCTGATAATTTCCTTTCCCTACTTTAATATGCTTTGCCTTGATGAACAGCTAATACTTGTGGCGAGCAGGACGGTGACACGGCGCAGTTCAGACTGTGCTGCAGAACAGCAGCGCTGCTTCTGCCCTAGGAGCTGTGGGGCTCTGCTGCCACCCAGGGCTTTGCAGAGCGGTAGCAGCTCCATCCTGCAGGAAAACGCAGACCCTATGAGGGGAGAAGTAAAAACGCTGCCTATCTCCGTTTCCTTTAATTGTTGTCTTTCGGCTGAGGTGGCTCATGGACGTGCAGCTCCTAGCAGCAGCTATGCCAGACTGTAGGTGAATATTCCCGCTGAGTAATGAGCTGGTGGAGGTTTGCTGCGTTTAGCAGTGGTCCATGTTGGCTTGTTGTCTGCGGTAGGGATTGCAATACAAGCATGAGGATGTGCAGCTTTCTTATTCCCTATGTGTCTATGTGAATATACACATCAGCTCTGCCCTGCCCTGCCTCCTTTTGAGGAGTTGTGGATGAGAGGCCAAGTCCTGGGGCCAGATCCTGCTCTCAGTACTGTAACGTTACCACTGCCATTACAGAGCAGTATATGAAGGATGAGCCATAATCAAAGCCACTTGTGCTGATCCTACCTGTGTTTATATACTCTAGGGTCTAATCACCCTGAAGGCCCCAAATCTCTAATGAAACTAGCAAAGAGTCTAGGGTGAAAATGATAAAAGAGGTATTTCTCCTCTGAGGCTTGCAGAACAAAGCAGAGACAAAGAAAAACGCTTGTCTCTGCCTCACTATCCAACAGAAAAGGAAAAAAAAAAGTCCAGGCAAGTCTGAAACAGCAATCATTGCTTTGTCCTGGGATTTTTTCTTGAGATTATTTTTTAAAACTAGTTCAATTTTTCAGTTTATTAGAAAAACAATAACAACAAAAAAACCAGTCTTCTTGGGGCATATCTTGACATGGGTGTAAAAAGACACTTTTGGGAAATATGGCTGGAATATGAAAAAAAAAAACATTTTTAGAGGAAGAATCCTTCCTATCCCTTGAGGAGAAAAATAATTAATGCCCCTTAGGGGTCCTCAGTGTTTTTCTAGCAGAATTATGGTCCCCTGCCCAGTAGATCTAAGGTTGCTGCCAGCCTTTCTGCAAACCCCTTTACAGCAGCCTGTGCTTTAAACTTGAAGAGCCAGTATACTGTAGAAAAGTTAGGTATATCCTCTTTCCAATGAAGAGATTCTCCCATACATGCATTTACCCTGATGGCTGTTTTTTGCTCACATCCAAAATGTGGCCATGACCAGGGAAAAGGGTTGGAACAAAAGGGAATAAACAAGCAAAACGCAGGACATGGCATAATTCAGCTGACCTGCATGATGTCAAGAAAATGTTTGGTGAAAAGAATCTTCTTAAGGGCAAAGATAAGAAAGGAACATTTTTCTTTGAATAAGACTTGGAGGATTCTTTGCAGCGAGTACAAAAGTAACTCTTCCTTCAACAGCAAAGCAGCCTGGAGATCTTGCAAGCTGTATTTATAGCCTCTAACCTTATGGCTAGGATTCATCCTTCCAAAGCATCTGTCTTAAAAACTAATGAAGGCATTTGGAAGGCGCTTTTAGTTTGATTCCCATCTGGCTCACAGTGTTCTACATTTTTTCTCAAATCTCCAAGATCATAAGTGGGTGACCCTGTTAGACTTAAACAAGTAATGACCCACACTCTTGCCCCCCACACTCATACTGAACTAAAACTCAGTTCTTTCAGAGCATCAAAGATTTTCAGACCGTCTTTTCCTCTTCTTTCTCGTGCTTCCAAAGAGCAGCATGAGGTTGGAGACAGAAGACCTGCATTTCCTTCTCAGCCTCTGACACAAAACACTGCAGCCATGTGTCAGTTCTTTAGCAGAGGGCATCTCCAGTTCACACTGGATTTGATGGTCTTGCTCAAACGTGATCTCTGAAACTTGAGTCTTACACCTTGCAGCCTAAGTACCCCCAGATAATAAAATAGATAGCAGAAAGATCTGAAAACAAAGCAGGAGTGATAATAGTGCACTGTGGCCCCACAGAAGCATGAGGGGAAAGATTGTTTTGTAGGTGTTGAGGTTCTTGTGCAGCCCAAAGATACTCATGGCTCTGTGGTCACAAGTAACTGCAGGTGTCCAGAGCTGATCTCAGTAGAGCGGGAGGGTTATAACTGGGCTCTATTTCATGATCTGCCAGCAGCAACCCCATGTCCCTTTCTGGAGAGGGAGGACTGGGAAAACGGGAAGACATCTTTGCAGGAGTGATGCCTGTCGCTGGTTATGTAACTCCAGGGGTTGTCCTGAATTAGGGTGGCCTTCAACTCTTGCAATGCTTTTGCTGGGACAAGTAATACTGAATCAGATATCAGCTGAATGAACAAGAGAGTGTCCCACAGGGTAAAGGACTTTTTTGGTCATTGCTAACCCAGACCCATGGGAAAACCTCAGTTCACTGCCGAGGAGCTCTGTGAGGAGCTTCTCAGAGCACACTTCATCAGTGATTGCTTGGAGTGCTGCTGAAGGGACAGACCCCTTGCCTCTTCTAATCCCCCAAGATCAAATTGCTGATAAGTTCCATGTTCAAAGTCAATTCAATGAATCCAAATTGCATACTTGCCACCACTGCACGAAAACATCAGTGTTGGGGCTAAATTCTCAACTGTCTATTAGGGGCTAATTAAATCGAATTTCCCATTGCATCCTTGAAGTGGTAATGAGCATGGGGTGACAGAGCGTGTAGCCTTCAGAAACTGCAAGACAAGCGGGGGAAAAGTAGCGTCTTCATCTGGAACTGAGTAAAAAGACGGGAAATTTAATTTGCTTTAATGCAAGCACCTGTCCCATCTTCCAGTGTGTGCTTTCTTGCTCCAGGTTATTTGTCTATCCATAAACTTCCTATTTCGTCTCTTGACACCGAGTGTTACGACCTAGCTGTTAGATGCTGATGCAAATTCAGTGCAGCACTCTGCATGGTTGGAGCACCTTCCTTCCCTGGGGACTTGAAAATACTTTGCAAATGACATCCACTTACATGAACTG
The DNA here is from genome assembly GCA_032353885.1 of Nothura maculosa. NCBI lineage: Eukaryota > Metazoa > Chordata > Aves > Tinamiformes > Tinamidae > Nothura > Nothura maculosa. The sequence continues at coordinate 287,124 of JAUBOD010000270.1, read as the reverse complement.
TTTTGTAAATCATTGCTGTGCTACACACTAAATAGCCATCTAATAACACCATCCAACATTGCCAAAGTGCCGCTTTCCTCTCATCTTGCAGCAACTCATTCAATGGGAGGTTGTTTTAAATGTCATCCAGCAAAGAAGGGGAGCAAGGGGACATAAGGGGACATAACCAGATGGAAATCTTTCTGTGAATGTCTTCACCTTAGAAAATGAGTTTCAACTATTTTTTATTGCTTAAAAAGTTTGTTTTCCTGTAAAACCTGGACACTGAGAGAAGCAACAATCTGGCAAATGCTGTGCAACATCCCCCAGAAGTTGCAGTTCCCATGACTTCTGTTTCTCCTACATGGCCAGGAGTAACTAACTCTAGTTAGTAACCAGTATGCATTACCAGCTAGTTCTTGAGGTGAGACAATCTACATTAGGGAATGTAGCCAGACCCAGGAGTCTTCCTCTTCAGGGTAACTGCAGCTCTGGGAAGAACTGGAGTAACAAAAAACAAAAGCCCCAAAGTCCAGTTCTTGGGGGAAGATGGTGATTTCTTACACTTGCAATGGCATTCAGCAGTAGTGGGTGGGACAGTTTCAAATGCCTCAAAAACCAGAAGCTGTTTCTGGGTTGAGTATGCCTGAGGCGAGCTGCTCACTCTGCTGTAACTGGAGTAAATGCAACATTATTGAGCCAGCCAGCTCTTTTATTAGGATTTCTGCAAGACAAATCTCTAGCCTGAAGTCTGCATCCAAAGCATTGTACTAAGTCAACTGAAACTTGCAGAATGTCATGGAATTCGCGATGTGAATGTTCTTACTAACCGACTTAGGCTTTCTGAGTGTATTGGTGAGATAGAGACACTGAAAGGGGCAGACTGCCGTGAGCAGCCTAGGAGACGAGAGATTGTTAGTGCTTGGCGCATTGGAGTTGCTCAAAGGTCTTCAGAAAGGCAACTCATAGGTGCACTTGGTTATATTGCCAGCATCCCTCTGCGTGGCTAGAGGTGAAATCCTCATAACTGGCCCTTAGTGCCAAATCCAGAGCAATATAGATTGGGAGAGACTCCAGTTTATAACAAGTGGTGAGTACCAACATTGTGAATACAAGCAGTCCTCAGCTACAAGGTACAACCATGGCTAGGGAAGGCCCAATGTTGGAGAGCGAGGATCCCAAGAAGACCCCAACACGGTCCCACAAACCTTGGTAGCCTCATTCAGCCTCCAGCTCCTGTTGCTGCCATGATACATTTCTCAGCAGAGGAGGAATTCTTTATGTCTCAACACATGAGCATCACACTAAAGCAGAGACTTGCTCTTCTGGAGCAGAAATGACAAGAGTAACAGATACTTTGCCTTTTGGGGGACTTTTATCAGGATTTAATAAGTATTTTTCCAGCCAGGGTCACAAAGATACACAGAGTTGATGCATTGCTACCGTCCAGACTGCACCTCTGATGTTAATTGAATCCTGTGATCCCTAGCGCGCCCTTGCAACACCAATAACAGAAACATCTGGCAGAGCAAGCACAAGTGCATCCGAGCCCTGGTTCCAACAGCAATTAAAAAAGAAAAAAAATAAAAAGGAAAAAAGCCAATTACATGTAATTGGATTCAGTAAACTGAATTATCTCACTATTAGAGCAGTGCTTGTTTTTTAGATAGTGGGACATTCAAACTATCAAAAGCATTAATTGATTCATCCCCTTTTTCAAGTGCTTTCTCAACAGTGCCTCTGTTTGAGAGCTGCAACCTTTTGTTCGCATGGGGAGTCTGAATTACATAGACCATGTTTATATCTTGGTAGCTCTATTCATTCTGACTTTTTTGTCATGTTGGTGTTTTAACTCAAACATGAGCCGAGTCTCCAGCAAAACATAATGGAACATTAATTTCTTCTTTTGTAGTGTTTTCACTGTTCCTAGAGGTGCAATTTAACAAGGGATAAAGGGAGGGGAATGAGCTGAGTTTCATTTTTATTTATTCTGAGGTCTCACATGCAGGAGCAAGTGGATGGGTAGGAGGCCAGAATGAACCAGAGGACGTCGCTGCCCTGCTATGTGGCTTGGGACAGACCTCCTCTCTGCCATATTTACATAGTTTCAGGGATGCACTAAGTCAAACTGTTCTTCCTGTGCCCTCTATAGACACCATTAAGCAAGGAATGTCCAACCCCACGTATCCCAAAGGCTTTCTGAGCTGCTGCCAGCCCCGAGTGGGCTCCAAGCCATCACTTATGCTCGTTACCAATCACTCAGTGAGGGCGATTTCACGGGGATGTCAGTGAGTTGTTTTGTGCCCCAGGGTGCAATCTCGTCACTACGTAGAGCAAGAACGAGACCTCCTATGTCTTCTTTCCTGCCTCATGAAATGGGCAGTGAAGGCTAGAAAAGCCAGCCATGAGAATAAGTCAGGTCCAATGAGATATTTAGGCAAATTGAAAGTATTATGTCACTTTGATGGGCAGAGTTTCAGGCCAAAATGGCACTATTGGCATTTTCTTCCTTCTGAATCAATAACTCCTAAAGGATTTCAATTTAATTTTTAAAGGGTAATTCAATCAAGAATTTGAAAACACAGGACATTCTTTAAATTAAACTTTAATCAGATTTTTTTAAATGTACTTGCAGAAAAAGACCAGTTTCCAAACTGTACTTCAGCTTCCGTTTCAAGGGATAACAAGACATTTCAGTCACCAAATTTTGTCAAACAAAAGAGATGACTAGGAATTTTGCTACTGGTCACAGGCCCTTAGATGTCAAAATCTCCCATGCATATGGAAATCCCAGACCAGATTTATTTGGTCCAGTTTTCAAAAAATGTTTAGGCTTCTGGGCAGTGCAGTAACTTGAAAGATACCAGCAAATATGGACTTGGGTTATTGGAAGCAGGTCAAAATCCTAATGCTTTTGTTGATCCCAGCAAATACGGACTTGAGTTGTTGGAAGCAGGTCAAAATCCTAATGCTTTTGTTGATCTGTTATGGCCATGGTGAGTACCTTTGTCCAAACTTTAGACCCTCAGAATTGGTGCTCTGGAGATGCCTAAAACAGGAAGGACCAAAAGTCTTCAGGTACCATAGTGTCCACCCATGCTACACAGCACTGTGTGGTGAAGGCACCTTGACCTTGGTGTGGTCCTTCCCAGCACAGAGCAGTACCACTTGGCTATAGCAGTTCGAACCGTGAAGAAGGACCCGTGCCTTAAAGCCCTACTTCATCTGCTGTAGTGCCATGTACAGCTTCTAGATGCAAGCTGGATCTTGGGGATTTGTGTTGGATTTCAGCACCTTTGCTACAGGATCTACATTTCTGCTAGTAAAATTCCTGAAGTTCATCAATACTGGCTGAAATACAGGGCTTCTGTAACACCCAGCAGCTAAGCACTAACACCCACAGGAACCCAGAAAGCAGATGGGTCCCTGTGTATCCCACCCATTAGGCCTGATCCAGAAGCTTCATCGACATCTCCAAGCACCTAACTACAAGACAAATTTCAAGACTGAAGGCATCTTATCTTCCTGGTGAGCTCTTGACTTCAGCAGAAGGAAATTTCAGTTAAAGCACTTGTAGGGTGAGGACAGGTCACCCAGAGAGCCATTAGCATTTGAATAGGAGCTGCTGTCTTGGCAGATGACACAGCAAGGTCGAGGACTCAGGGGATGCTGATCTCATAGGCATGTGTGACACAGCAGTGGCAAAGAGCATTCAGTCCCTTTCTGGGAGTGAAACTTCACAAATAAAACTGGTCATCTCTAATCGAGGTCTTTCCACTTTGTGTGCAATTTTCACGAAGACCTCTTCCTGATCCATTTCATAACTTAATGCCCATGTCCTAGTCCCACTGCCCTTTGAAATCAAGTGCTGATACTCAGTGACAGGATGCCTGAACCCCATCAAATGATTGCTAATCAAAACAGTTTCCATTTTGCAAAACACACTGCACAAGGCAGAAGGTGATTCAATGCTGCTGTGGTGCAACCTCCTCTCCATACAGCAAGACATATTGTTTCAAAAACAATGCCTACTTCAGATTTCATTAGGAACCTCCATTAGCTGAACCCTCCAGTATCTAATGGGTACCTGACACTTTCCATCATATGGCCTGTGCAGCTATCAAGGACACTCCAGGTGGATTAGTGCTATAGGGTGACATATGGCATGGAGAAACAGTAATGAAGATAATTATGAAGATAAGGTCCCTCTGGGAGACCATTGTACTGAATGCCTCAGAAAATCGGAACTACCAGGAGATTTTCCCGTAAGCACTCTTTTCATGGCGAAGTAGTCACACATTCAAGAACATCAAGGTTAAAAATGCTTCCTGCTTCATTATTATAAGACAATGGGTTTCTTTTGAACTATTGTTTATGTGCCAGATGGGCCATTGATGTTTTGCTTGAAATATAGAGAATTGTGTGATTACAAAATGCAATAAAAACCCTAAACACCTCGCTGCCTGCAATGTGATCAGCAGTGGCTTTGTTTAAGGTGACATCTAAAGTCTGAAAAACTTGCTGTAATTAACCATGGAGAAAATAAACCAAAATGACACTGCTTCTGCAGTGCAAACAAAATACCGCTGTTGAATAAAAACAGCAGGAACAGAGCTTTTCGGCTAAGAGAGGGGTCATATGTTAGAGAGGATTTTGATATCATAGTGACAAGTGCCTAAGGAAGTTGCTATCATACACGTAGGTATGCACATAAGTTCATTGGAGCAAAATCCAAGAAGGTGGGGACACACTTAGGTGGAATATCAGCACAAATATGTCACACAGTGATCCAGAAGATCTTTATCTCAGCAGCTACAAAACCCTGCAGGCAGCAAAATCACACCAGTCCCCATACTTGGTTCGTGAATATTTTCTAGTTGCTTCATTGGGTTGAATGATATCACGCAGTTCATGCATACCCTAGAGTCATCACTCCTGTTCAAGGACTTAGTTCACCGAAGAAGACTGGAACTTTTGTCCAGTGCATGAGCAAGCTGGATGTTAGGACTGCTGAAGTCCTGGTCAGCAAAATCCTTATCACACTCTCCCAAAGAGAAGAGCCAGACTATTAAAGTCCAGGAAAGCCAAGGACATTGTCCAGAGAGATCTTTTCCATCCCAACTGACAACAGAGTATATTAGCTAAACCCCACTGCCATGGTCACACAGTTGTGACATACCTGAAAACCACAGGTCTGTATCTCTACAATACAAGTGTCTTGATTTGGCTTCTGTACTTCCTCATGCAGCCATATCTGGAATGATCATATCTCAAATTAAATAAAATTTATAAGAATAACAGCAAAGGTGCAGCCAAGAAGGATTTCTATTTTTCCAGTCATCAAGAGTAGAAAATTTCAAGTATAGTTCTTTTATTTTACACCATGGACCTGGCATTTATTATCTGCTGAAAAGAGAATAGATTGGCTTTTTGTGCATTTCTGCTTCTTTCTGATTATCAGTGCATTGTCAATTCCTTGCTGCAGGCACTGTTTTGTCATAATCCTTCTAGAATAAGAAAACTAAAGAAAAAAAAGAGGATAGCACAATATGAATTTCAATGATTTCCCCTTTTCAATTAATGGCTCAAATAAGCATTTGATTTACATTCATAGAGATACTTGCTGCAGGCTAATTAAAAATAACGTATTGCTGGCAGATCATTTATTGAGGGAAAACAAATTGACAAAAGATAAATTAAGTTGCTACATAATTAACTAGAAAAAAAAGGCACAACTCAAATTGTAAATTAATACATATATTTATCAATATCTCAAGCAGGAGTGAGGAACAAAGTTTAAATATCCTTGGAAAATAGAGCAGGGGAAAGGTAACTGTAAGACGTGGCTGAAAACATTTCCAGTATCTGTGACTTATACTTGAATGTGCCTTGGTGCAGTTCACAGCACTGCAAGATTTCATGTATTTAGTTAGACCTTGAACATGTCAGACCAAGGTCTTGTCTGCTGGCCAGTGCCAGATGTTTCAGGAGAGGATAGATGAAACAGTGCAAAGGGTCCGTCTGCGAGCAACTTTCCTCCTAGAAATTTGCCTACTCAATCCTAACACTTTTGATTCTTTAATTCTGAAGAGCGAAGGTCTAAAGCTATTCCAGAAGTTCTTTAAAAAAGTATTTCAAATCCAATTGGTAATAATTCTAAGTATGGATAAATGGATAACTGTCTGGATAAATGCCCAGGCATTTCATTCCATAGGCATTTTCATCCTGCTGTCATCACTATAATATCTGTAGACAAAGTTGGTTTGTATTAAGTCGTGCAAAAAAATTGCCATGTTTTTTTTCATCTGTTTGATAGCAGTTCTTTAAAATTACAAGAGATTCCAGGAAAATTGGTCAAGAAAAGTCTTGAAGTACTTCTAATTATGATAAATTTGGTATAACAGACTTTGGGAGGAACAAATATACTATCTGGTTAATACAAAAAAGTGGCTCTACAACCTTGCTTTTAAACAAGAAGGAGGACCTAGCAATTTGGGCAAGAGTGACCAATGGCTGTTGGAGCTCATGATTCTTTGATGAGATAGCAGAATATTCACACAGTGGATTTCAAGACCACAGACATCAATATACCCTGAAAACTAAGAGGCAGGAGGTCCTAGGACTTCATCCCAAGAGAATAAGGTCCAGAAAGGCAGCAGTTCCTTAAAGACAGTCTGTTACAGCAGCAAATTATTCTAAAATGAAGAAAGGAAGTTAAAAGACACCAGCCTGGCTAAATCAGAAACTATTCAGTGTCTTCGAAGAAAAGAAATACAAAAAGTGAAGCCTTGGACAGATTGGTAAGGATAATTATAGAAGAACAGCACAACCAAGTAGATACAGAAGGTCAAGCCTCTCCTTGTGAGGTACAAGCACCAAGGGGCTAAAAAGGTTGTAAGAAAGTAGCCTGCAGTTACATACCTGAAAAGAGGAAAATCAAAGAAAGAGTTGATTTGCCGTATGAAGAGGAGGGAAAGCTATTGACAGATACTGTCAAAATGACTTTTTTTTTCCTGCTAATCTTCATTGAAAAGATCAAATACATCCCTGTTTCTAATACATTAATACTAGTAACAAGATCTGGTACTAGTCAATATTTTTGTTATCAGTTGGTTACAGAATGGAAATATCAGGGAACAGCAAGGGGCATCTGACAACGACAGGATGGGGAGCTGAGCATAAGAGCACATCTGGTAAGGCAGGAGGCTATGAGTGAAGGGAGCAGGATGGATCTGGAATGGCAGTCCAGGGTCCATGGCAATGAGACAGGCTTAAGGTCAAGCCAGGAAGTCAGTCAGCAGATTGGGATTCAGATCAATGAGGTCGATGGCTGCAGCTCCATTGGAGACCAGTACTCCTTGGGCCTAGCTCAAACAGGGCTTAAAGGTCTGAGCTTAAATGGCCCTCATGAGCCCACGAGCATGAGTGTATTAATGTCCGAGTATTAACAAGTAAGGCTGGAATTCCAAAGTGAGACCAATCGTGGTCACTTAGGCCTATTCATGCTCTCAAGGACTTGACAAGAAAGAGAGATAATTAAAGTTACTCATATCACCCAAGTGGAAGAGGCTGCCAACATATGGGAGGGCAGGAGTGGAACTGGAGATGACCTTGACAAACTGGAGAAGTCAACTGAAAAATAGGATGCAATGTAATAAGGAGAAATTAAAAGCTCCAAACTGGAGGTGTAATTCTTCTGCCCTGACCTCAGGGGCTAATGGGTGTATCTTGGTCTCAACTAAGTCACCTTGGACTTTTTGCATAGTCAATCTAGAAAGACAGGTACCTCTAGACAACTATTCCTCATATCCTAATAGTGGCAGGTGAGACAAATCAAGCTCTAGGAGTTCTTATTTCTCTTCACCAGCAGCACAAAGACAGGACTGGAAATCATAGGCTTGAGAGTAATTCTCCAGTAAAGATCAGAAAATCACAGCTCATCAGAAGCTCATATTGAGTCAGTAATGTCACTCCATTGCAAAAAGGCAAACACCACTGAGATGCTAAGCAGGAGCACAAGCTGTCAGACACACAGAGCATCATGTTTTTCACTCGGCTCAACTCTGATGCAGCCTCAGATACCATATGTTGCTAATTTTGAGATGTCATTTTGGAAAATCCTGATAGGCCAAGCTTCAGAGAAAAGCAATGAGATTAATCAGAGGTATAGGAAAAGTGACAGTGAAAAATGATGAAAGGGACTAGGTCATTTACATTAAAAGAGGGAAGCTATGAAAGCTCTTGCAGTTAACTCTTCCAGGAACATCAGCCAAGGAAAGTTTGGAAATGGCAAATTCTTCCGATGACCTCAAAAGTCTCTTCCTGACCTCCTATTTTCTTGTTAAACTCTCCACCTAACTAATTACTTGTGTTACTTTTATTTCTCTGTGACCATTTTATTAGGTGTGTTTTCTGTCCCCCTCATAATGTAATCGTATGATTGGTTAGAAATATGTATCCCAGGTTTGCAGCAATCTGATGCGGAGAGGATTTATTGGCACTGATGAGATGGGCAGGATTTTGCCTCAGATCTTCATAATCCCAATCCCAAAGGATCTGATCAGAACCGGAGCACTGCAGACTGACATTTGCAAGCTTCAGGCTAATGCTCTGGACTTCCTTCATACTCTGTGGGGAGAGAGCGGGTCACTTGGGGAGGGTAAATGCAATCAGGAACTCCCCATTGGCTACTCAAATCCCTTCGAGAATAAATCTCTCTCTTTGGTTCTGGGCAGGGGCTCCAATGAGCCTTACTGGATTAATCTCAGCCTATGGATCTCATTCTCCTACAGTCATGCTTAGTGTGATATAGTAGCATCAGGGCCATTGAATCCCAACATACACCGCTCTGCTCTCCACCAACCCATCCTGTGAAGTCTCTGTGGTTAATATTTGATGAAAGAAGTCACTGGTGTTTAATACACATTCTAGCTTTTTCATGGCTCAGGAAGAAGAAAATAACTTTTAGGAATTGGATTTCTAGATCTGCATGAGGTGGGTATATTAGCACAGATATTTGGGTAGGATAGTCTCCCACCTCCTCCTCCAAACAGAGCATGAGCTCTGAATATCATATTAAACCTTTTCTGCTTCATTGAGCTTCTCTTTTATGCTCTGTTGCTTTTCTTTGGCTTTTCAAGGTATGACCATTACTGAAACGGAATAATAACTAGTACCAGGGCTCCCACTTCAATTGTGCATTCGTACAAAAGCCATTGCTTAGCAATTGTGTATAATTTGGGGGAAAAAAAAAAGGAAAGAGGCTGAGAAAAAATAATTTGTTATACATCAGCAGGCAAATGAGAGTTTCCGAATGAGAGTGGCTTTATGTAACAGCATGAATGCTTGCTTGGTGACTACTCACCACGTAGACTGGGAATGGACGGTCTCAGCAAGGTAGCACTGTGTGCTGACCTCAGTCCTTCGCATGGCAGCGCTTTATCGCTGAACACAGTGGGAATATAAATGATGTTGAATGTAAACACTGCCAGCAGAGCCCCTCTGGGTTAGGAGATCAGCTCTGGAATAATTTGGATGGGAATTTGAAGAGTTCCAGAGGAGGCTGAAACTGATTGCGGCTTTCAGCTGGAAATGAAAATAAAATGCAGTGAGTTAGTGAAAATATTGCATACGCAAGGAGAAGGAGAGAGTATGGAAGAGGATAGACTTCTTTGAGATTCTCTGCAGCATTAAAAAATCATGTCAGCAGATAGTTTGTCAGCAAAGCCTGGGTTTGGGTTGCGCCTTCCCTAGTATCCATCCTGCAAAGTGCTATTTACTGCTTTTTTGTTCCTCATCCAATGTCTGTAATGCCAGTGACCTCCATCACTGCCACCATATGTAATCTGCAGAAAACCTGGGGTTTTCTCTATGCTAGTTTCTGGGATTTCTCCATGGGATTTTTCCTCATGATGTAACTCACTTTTTAAGTTTACTTCTGCTATTATCCTTGGGGATCTTTAGTTCAGATTCAGCTGTTTAGTCAAGCCCTGAGGATTACCTGGAGTCTAGGTTATTGCAAGGATCTAGAGCGGGAGAAAATTATGAAAAAAAAGATCCTAAGCTTTACTGAAATACTTTAACTAGAAAAGATCAGATTCTGCTACAAGTTTCTACTGTTTTCTCATCAGAAGATCAACACTGGCTTTAGTAGAACTTTCTCTGATGTATATCTGCACATGAGAAGAAAATTAATCTCCTGTGTGTCTATGTTTGCAGGGAAAGAAGATTTTGATATGTTGGGGAGGATAAAAAAGATTTTTCCTGTTTTTCAAACTACTTTTCTGGATAATCTTTCAGGACTAAAAATCTTTCAGCAAAAAATCATTCTGCAAAATTAAAGAGATTCAATAGAGAATTCAAAATTTGACAGAGTCTCCTTGCCCCAGATACTGGCTGTAAAATGTTGCCTGACCACAGCTACCCTTTGGGTCGGCTTCCATCTGTTACCTACGTGCTTGAATTTGTGCCTGGCACTTCCTGCTGGCAACACAAGTCTGAGGACTTGGAGACCGCCAAAATTAGCTCTGACTTGGCTGAATTTCAGCTCTCATCCCTCTCTATATGAGTTCCAAACAACCTGAAGGAATCCAGGCTGATTTGGAAGAAAAGAGCAGCATGGATGAGTCTTCTTTTGACCAGGTTTGTAAAGAACCAGGCTGCAGGGCAGCCAGCTCCTAAAGCTTTCTCCTGGACAGCAGATGAGATTCCTATTAAAATGTCTTTTACTCCCTTATACAACAGAAAGAAACATGTAGACATGTAGATCACTGGGAAGCCTAGAATAGGTCTGGTCATTGCAACTTTGGTCCATGTCTACTGGTGCCAAATGTCATTGGGAATTGATATAATCTTTCTTTCCTTTCTCTGACCCATTCACCTGACTCATTGTCCTACTTGTACCTTTTTCCCCTGTGGAAAATACAGTTTGTTTTTATCTAGAGCCCTAACTTCCCTTTTATTTAGGGTCAGCTCTTTTTATGCTGGATCAAGAACACACAGCATCCAGTTTTGCAGCTGTCCTTATTTCAACACAGCTGTGAAGTTGCCCTCACGCTATCATAGCCATAAGGAAGTGTCAGTTCTCCTCACTGCTGATGCCTTCAGGTCTTTTCTACTTCCTTGGTGTTTAGTATCCTAGTGCTCTGCCAACATTCAGTCCGGCCACTGTCACTCAAAGCTCATATCTATTGTCCAGAGGGACCCATTTCTGAGGTAGAAATAAGTGATTCCAGACATAACTGCATGACAGTCCCCAGAACATCAGAGTGCTCTGTCAGCACTTGTGCTTACATTGCTAGGAGGTGACTGGACCAACACCCAAGACAAAGGCATCCTGACAAGAACAATATTATTGTGCTGAGTCTAAGACCTGGCTATTAATCCGAGGAGCCATCCCAGGTCCCAAGTGGACTCTGGGGATGTCAGAAATAGGAAAGAAGCTGCCACTGCTCTGTCTATTTAATATGAGGTGACAAAGAGTGGAATCCTGCTTGGGGGTAGGATGCACAGCTGCACAGTCACAACCCCAACTCATGGTGCTAATGGGAAGTTACGACCTTCATAGATTCATCAAATAAATACACGCACATTACACACAAAGTTGAGACTGCTGATATCTCTCATAGCATAGAAGATGAGGACAGAGTGCAACAAATAGGAGGATAAATAATTAATGTGACACAACTCTACCTTGCATAGGTGAGCAAGCTGGGGACTGCAGAAAAGACTCCAACTTGCAGGGAACACTGCTCCACCATGATCTCTCTTAGCATGGACTTCAGAAGTTAAGTGGTCTTGACAGTGTACCAGGGAGCAGAGAAGTATTTCCGTGGACCCGGCAGTGCTCAAAAGATCCATTGGTCCTGGTAATGGTGACATTCCCTCCCTGCGACTGGAAAACTATTCTTACAGTCCTCATTTGGGAGGAAATAAATAGTGAATATGAACAAAGCATCCAGTCAAGATAGGATTTCATTAGCATGATGATTAGATTTGGTCTGAAATCCTGAGGAAAGCCTATCTTGATAACAACTAGAAATTCAATCCCTGAAGCAGTTGTGTAATGCAAGTATTTGAGGAGACCAGGTAGCTCCGGGCAGCAGAGGCAGGACTCTGATGAATTTAATAAGCAGTAGAAATTTTGTTTATATCAGATATAGAACGAACAGCCCAAAGCCATCATATTGTGATAGTACATATTTTATTTATTATTGAGTGCTATATCAGAAAGAATTTTCTTCATATCCTCCCTTTGCTCCTCATTTCTATTTTTTCTCTCATCTGTTCAACTTTCCTTGATGTTTGATATATTTTTCATCCTCTGTCTTCACTGGGCTTTGCCTTTTCACCTTTTTCCAGGAAAGCCTTATGTGGGCACAGTCTCAAGAAACTGAGTATCTCACAAAGGCTTTGATGCAAGGCTGTTTGAATCTCTCACTTGGCCTCTGTGAATCCACCCCATAGCAAACCTTTGGGTCTCCAGAAGTACATGTGCCTTACACCAGATTTCCATGAGAGGCTGAGTTCATCCATCCCAAAAACCCATGGAGTTTTCAAAGACTCTTTACATAGATTAGAACAAGATGATAAAAGTAAAGAACATGCTTGGTACAGGAGTGCTTGAGAGTTTCAGATGAACTCAAAGAAGGTTCAGCCAATTCGCATCAAAATTCCCAGGAGAGAAGATAAAACATTTTGGCTTTCAGGCTTGGTGTCTAATTAGAGTCAATTATGAGAGTAAATCAGCTTAGCTGCAACTCTATTAAGAAGCCCACAGACACTGCGAATATTTCTCTTAGTTTTAGGCATTTCATTTAGGGCACACAAACAATCTGATAAGCACATCCCCAGAGGCAGTGTTTTCGGCCCTGCATGCTGACCTAAGCATATTTTATCCTGAGACTACAGAAGCCTATTGAAAAGACATCTCAAATTAATGGCCAGTTTGGTCAGTATCTGGCAGCAAGTCACTGAAAACGGAGCACTCTGGAGAGCTGATTTTCTATTGAGCTTGGCTAAAGACATGGAGCTGTCATAAATATCCCCACAACTTCTGACAAGACAGACACCTTGATCGAGCAACAAAAAGTTATATCCAAGTCACCCAAGAATCTGGGGAAAAGACTCTATATTTGCATCAATCTTTGGATAGGAATGTGCTGTAAAGGTTAACTCAAGGACCATTCTCTTGTATGTACCAAAAAGCTACTGTTCCAAGAAACTGCTGTTCTTGTCAAGAAATCACTTCTCTAAATTGCATCTTGGAGTGGCATTTGGCTCATTAATAGATAGAGACTTAAAGCTGACTATGATTATTCTTGTAGTATGTTCTCTGGTTT
>JAUBOD010000270.1:252857-269854 GCA_032353885.1 Nothura maculosa | reverse complement strand
AGCTGGCTGCTAAATGCCTGCGAGTGTGAAGGTTGAGTCCACAGATGACAGAAGTCATAACAGCTTCATGAGCTACATCTCTAAATTATGTGGTGTTTCATGGCTAGTGAGCACCTTTTCATATGGGAAGAAGCAGTTCTTGACAATGATTTGCCTTAGCAGCATTCCTAGAATCTCATGAATTTGTAGACCGCAAAACAAACAAAGTTCTAAAATAGCCTTTTTTTCCTGTGGACAAAACAAAACAAAAAAAAAAAGACTACAAAAAAAGTGTATCTATCTCTCTGTACTGTTTTCCACATGAGGACCCTGATTTAATTAGTCAAGTCACCAGGGACTTTGAAAGAAGGTTTTTTCAAAAGTCTTTTCCAGACTCACAAGGATGGAAATAAAACTAGATTTTAAATTGGTCTTGGGCAACCAGTGTTTACTTTAGAGGGAAATTGAAGAAATAAAAAAAGAAAGAAAAAACGAATGAACTCTAACAATGGCCTTGTTCCAAGTCTTGGTCAACCTAGACAATCCCAATTACTCCACTTCCAGTCTAGCAACGTGGGACAGTACAATCCGATGGTCATTCCACCTATGTTGATGGAGGGACTCCAGATTCACATTGGGACAATTAGCATGATGGAGCAGAGGGGCTGAATGGCCCAGATATGATCTCTTAGGCCAAATTCCCAGGTCATTACCTCTTCAATGAAGGGACCTGGGTCAGGAATACCATGATCAATTCATAGTCTGCTCCCTAGCACATAGCTGGCACCTTGCTTACATATCCTGGCACCATGGTGTTCTACCATCCAGAGAATTTTAGGGGGTGTATTTCTCTTCAGCTCCTAGTGAGGAAATACCTGTCCATCTATTGCAAAAAAATCCCATAAAGTAACAGCAGAACTGAAAATTTCCTGATAAAACCATTACCTTTATGCTATATAAACTACTTTATGCTGCAGTTACTCTTTGGGGGCTAGATACAGATCTCAATTATAAGCTGGAATAATTTCCTAGCACCCTAGTGTGCCTACACTGGAGTACAACTAATACAAGCCAGAACTTTATCATAAAGCATCATAGCCACTTTAACTTTCATAATTTACACCAGTCAAAGGGTACACTCTCAGTGTTTAGAGTTGGCCAAGAGAGAAAGAAACGCAATTGAGTAGGGGCTCTGCTTTTGAAACCAATTTCTAACTAATAAAAATTTTCCCTTCACTTTAAAACACAGTCCCCTCTGGTGCCTGTATCTGATTGAATGAAATATTACTGTATTGTGTAATATCATTGTCTGATCCTCTGGGTCATGTAGAATTCTTATTACTGCATTTATCACAATATGGGTACAACCCACCTCACTGCACAGCCTGGAGACAGAATCCCAAATGCTGGGACAGTGGCTGAGAGAAGGGCTGCTCTTTAAAGCTTGTCTTTAAAGATGAAACCAGGACTGAAACTGGGCTGACATCTTTTCCAGCCCAGTTCTCCCCATTAGATATCAGACCAAAGTAAAAGCTTTAGCCCAGCCTGAATGAAACTCATTTCATTCATTCATTTCCCAATGAAATTCAATCTGAGTCAGGACTTCTGATCCCAAACATGAAAATTTATGAGTAAGGTCAATACTGACCTTAAAAAATATGTCTGCAAAACAAAAAGTCATTTCAAACTGCATAATCCAAATGGTCTATTAAAATAAATGCAGCCCTATAAAGCTCCTGTGGGTTTGCATGGGGACAATCCTAACAGGAAACTTGACGTAGGAAAGACTTCTTTCTAAACGATCCCCACCAGTGCTCACTTTAAGACTGTTTCGAGTACCTCTGTTTCGAGTACCTCTGCATTTTGTGGTTCTTTTTAATGTAAAACACCTTTAATGCATTAAACAGTGTTGTCATGCAAATCTTGTCACTTTATGAGGTGGAAAACAGTCACTGTCACCAACGAGTGAATAATAATAGAGATAAAAAATTAGCCATGAAGAGCAAGGCCTATACATTGCCGTGCTAATTATAAACATTGGCACATTCATACATCAGAATTAATTTCTAATAGAAAGGAGGCAATGCTCCGTTTCATTCATCACTGCAGTGGGGGATGCACGAGGAGGAAAATCATCACCTGCTTCTGTTGTAAAAACAAGCATATAAATAAACAGATAAGTAAGATAACCTTCTGCCTTGCCTCAAATATTACCCACCATTTAGGGTATTATTTATCAGGACTAAGCTGTGCCTAGGTCTACAAATCCCTGCAGAGAGGGAACTGAGAATAAAACCTTTTTAGACAGCCTTTATCTATACAACTTTAGTGTCGAAGCACACAAGTCTGTGCACCTAAAAATCCTGCCTTTGAACAGGTTAGAATGCTGCAGGAAATAAGCCTGCTTCCTCTTCCCAACTGGTGACTAGGTTAAAAGTAATTAATAGCAATAATTATTTATCAGTATACACCAGCTCTGACAACTGTTCTCAAGTAAAAGAGAGAAAAAGAGAGAAAATAATATATAAATCTTTTAAAAGTTAGCTTCTAGGCTGGCAAAATGAATACTTTGCCTTGGTGTTTTGAAATGATGTTTTACTTTGATATTGGCCTTGTGAAAACATTTAAAGGGATATGGAAACTCTCAACCTGAGCTGTTTCATTTCAGCTTAAATCCAGTGTAATGTCTGAGCTGCAAGGATTGTTCCTGATGTTTTTTCTCATTCCATCTAGAAAGTAAGCAATAAAACTGAAATTTCAGATGTGCTCAGGATGATAATGGAGAGGAGTTTCTCTGGGCTGAGCTCAGCTATGCTCGCTTATGATAGAGGAAGCTGGAGTTCATTGTGCCTCATTTTAGCTTTTTAAAAGTCAGGCTCCTTGTTTAAGATGCTTCAGTTATGGCAATACGGAATGGGCAGACGGTGGCATTTGCAGAGGGTGACTGGTCCATCCTTGGGCTTGGTGGAAGGAGGAATCATTCATGAACGTGCCCATTTCTCCCCATGCACTAGGTGATGCCTGCTGAAGTGCAGAAACTCGATCTGGTGGCATCCCGGGATGAACATCTTGCGGGTTCTGCCTCTTCCCACCCGACACCTTAGGTAAGAATTTAGTCTTTTTATTTTCTTTCACAGCTTTATTCTTTCTTAGTAGTCTAAGGAATGACCAGAGAAGAACCATCTAAGAGCAGAAAGTGGCTAAAGGCCACGACCATCGGGTCTACGTAGAATTACAGGTTTAGAGGGCGAAAGGCTGAGTGCAGGTCCCAGCTATTCCAACTCAAACCCCTGGATCAGAAGAATGCTGCAATAATAAAAATCAGAAAATCCTCTTAACCCTGAATTTGACATCATTAGCAACTTTTCTAGTGAGTGATAAAGCTAAACAAAAGAGAGAGAAGGTTTATTGACGTGAACCAACACAGGCTTCCTGCTAGCTGCAGGCAATCAAATAAACAAGTCCCTTAAAGGCAATTAGTGGAGCCCAATGGAAATGTTTCTTGAAGATGCTTTCTTCATTAGAACTCAAGTTTCTGGTTGTATTTTTTGCTTGAAAGGCGGCTGTGTAGTATGGGAAAGACAAACAGAAAGAAGTTTAAGCTTCAAGCAGTCTTTGACAGAGCTTCCTATGTCTTTTGCAGACAAATAAGAAAAAGGTTTGATTTGGAAATGACAATGATTCTTACTAGTAGTTGTGGAAAACCTGTCTGATCCCTGGCACAGGCAGGGCTGAAGAAATGCTCAGACTGGCTGCAATGGGAGTCCCTGGAGCCCAAAGGGAGAGTGATTCCTTGGATGTGTGTGGCAATGATTCATCTCCTCGCCTTAGCAGCAAGGAACCCCCCAAGGGAAGATGCCACGTTTGCTGTCAGATAAATGCTCTTTCATCTCTGCATATGATTTAAATTAATCACTTTCTCATTTATCCTCAGGCAAACCTGTTCCAAACTAGCAATGAGGTCTCAGATCGGAAAGGTGGAATAACTGACACTCTTCACGCAAAAAGAGGTTCAGAGCTTGTGAGCAAGCAGTGAAGAAAAAGCAAGAAGAAATTACAGGCGAGAACAGACACATTCCCCAAAACAACACTTCTTGAGTGTCTCCAAATGAAAAACACAAGAATAAAGTCCTGGCACAGAATAGGCAGTAACTGATATTTTTTCACCTGTAGGTACTAACTCAAGATATCACAGTGATTTTCAAGGGCACTTCCAGGCTTGTGGTGTGGATTTCCACCTCATCTGGTGTTAATGAAAACAGGAAAAGGAGGAAAAAAAGGAAAAAAAAAAGGTTTTAGTGCCCCCTACATCAGGAGAAGCAGCCCTCGCTCTGGGGTAACAGGTCTAGCTGGGAAAGATGGAAATCTTTGGTCTGCAATCAGCAGATGGACTGTTCAAAGGCGAGATCCATGCAGCCCGTCACTGGGGAGCTGTGAGAGGGCACCATGGAAGGCACCGGACCAGCTGAGCAGCACATTTCTAATGCAAAAGAAAAAGATTGACAGCCTCTTTCAGACATTTACAGAGGCAGGATTTTAGACTCGCTCTGGTACTGAAGCCCAGACTCAATATTAATCATTAGTCAGCAATTTGTTCAAATTCCTCACTGGATCAGGGCTTTTCAGTGAAGAATAGGAGGAGTTTGGTCCTCTACCCACGGTAGTAAGTGTATGCTGACATCACTAACCACACTGCAGCAGCTGAATCTGAGCAAATATTCCTTTGTGTCGCTCTTTCAGCAAAGACCTTGGTATTGTAAATATCTTAGCAAGAACTATCTCATCAATTTAATACAGTGCATGTCTGATCTATCTGCCCTATACAAAGTCTCTGATCCTTGACCTAGATTTCCTTTCATCGCTGCCTGTGCTTACAAGATAGCAGCTATCTCCTTTCAACACTGCTCTGTTACACTCCCCATAAACCTTTGCCTGCTTCAAATGCTGAAAGGAGCCTGGGAGAAACACCGAAGACCTGTGAACACTCTGGGTATTCAGCAACAGCGAGATTAACCTTTCCCTAGGCAGCAAGAGGCATGCAGTTCTAGAAGCATCCCGTCATGCAGGAGGGTGTCATGGCATGAAAGGCCTGAATGTCCACCAAAAAATGTCCATAATTACACATCTGAGCAGATCTGGGGCAAAAAAAAGAGAAAATTGTGCATGAATATTCTGGCAAGTACCAGAAGGGCAAGACTGATGCTCTCTTCACCCTTCCTGGTTGCTCATTACCCATGTAATTAACACTCACCACCCCCTGATAGACAGTAAATTCAGCCCATATTCTGAATACTAAATGGGAATGCTGGGCTGTTGCTCCCCCCATCCAAACTGACCTACTTAAAGGTGTTGCCTGATGGAATATTCTCTGATGACCTGGGTAAATAGGAGCTTCTTGACTCTCCGAGCAGATAATGAGGTGTATATCAACAAGCTTTATTGATCTGTACTGCTGGGATAACCACAAAGACCTGGTAAAAGCCTCAAATCCCCTCTCCCAGCATGCAGCAGAATGAAGGCAAAACTCAAAAGGGATTGTCTGCAGACAATCCTTTGTTTGCTCAAATCCCTCATCGGGAATCTGCAAGAGTGTTTCAAATGAAAGAAAACAGAGTTGTTCAAACCTTCCCTTGAGTCCTGCATCCGGAATGGAGCAAGCCGCGCAGGAAAGGGTGTTGATCTTTGTGCAAAGCCCTTGTTTTTAGTGCAGGGGTGCAAATTTCAGGAAGTTCACGGGTGGAACAGGTTTGCTAAATGTGCAGCGGTCCAGCTGGCAGCACAGAGCTGTGTGCAGGGCCTGGATATGTGCTATGAAGCACAGGGTCCCAGTGTCCAGCTGCAGCTGATAACACTAGCAGAAAACTTTGGCCAGAATTCTTTTTTTTGTTCTTTTGTTTTGTTTTTCTTCTTTTTCCAGCTGGCTTTGCCTGCAAACATTTTGAAGCTAAGGTTTAAACAGAGATTGAAGTTCAGAAACCCAGAGGTGAGCTCATCTTAGACTATTTCCCTGTCAGGGAAATAACTGGGCATCAAAGTGATCCATAGGAAAGAAAAAATGCAATATTTGGAAACTAAGATCAAAGCTAATCAGATGAGAAAAAGAAAAAAAAGAAAAAAAAAATATATAACATATGAGGAGTGAGAATGATTAGCACCTAAAACATGAATGGAGAATAGAGGATTTTCCATGGTTGGCATTTCAAGTAAAAATGCAGCCATTATCTGGAAGGTGCTAGTGAAGCATCTGTCAGGTCTCTCTCACTGGGCCTCAGAAGAAGCTATATAAGACATCAGACTGCTAGCCAAGCCAGCACTACATCATTCCAGCCTGTCTAGGAGCTTGCAAGGCCTGTGAGCAAGAACATCAGAGCCATTTTGAAGCCATAAGAACATAGGAATCAGCTCGGAGCTCTGCAGACCTCAGTGCCTCCAGTTTACAGGATGTTTACATGGGACAGAGACACCTTCTGAAGGCTGCGGCCTAGCGCCACCAAGGCTCAGAATGACAAAGCTTCAAGATTAAATCAAGCCATTACTGCTCCTCCAAGATGTCTTTTTACCCTTGTGTTAGATTGTTGTGTGTAGCTACAGCAAGCCAAATGAAATGGCTGACAGATGTGATCTTATCAGGGTTCCAGCATCCTTCGTGGAATATGTCCCTTTGTACAAATTACAAAATGCTCCATCTGTGCTAAGTGGATTGAAATGTCAGCCCCACAGTTGGGATAAGCCTAGCAGAATTTGTGTTTAACAATTTTGCTAGTGTATTAGATTAGCAATTATGCTGCTCTGGCTTTAAATTGTAATTTCACCTTTTTTCTTACGGCTGCAGGATGCAATATTCATGTACTGTTAAATCAAATATTCCATTAACAGCACCAGAGATAAATATTGAATTAATGGAATAATGCAGGTTAATAGTAGATTCATAGGATAATGGTGGAGAATATTGTGTATAAATTAAGCTAACAGCTGGATCGCTGACTCTTCCAGTGCTCTGACGGCAGGTACAGTAAAAATAATAAAAAATGCTAGGCCATCTGAGATTTAAATATTTACTGAGAGTATCTGATAGGTCATAGTTGTGGACAGATGCTTAGACAAAGCTAGGACCAGCAGCGAGGGCTGAATTTTTCAGGCTTTCCTTTCATGTTGAGAAATAACACAAGCCGCTGGCTGCTGCTGCTAAATAAATGCTCATTTTCCCTTCCTAGAGACCTTGGTCTCCTTTGGCCACTTATAGCACTGAGGAATTTGGTGAGGAGCTCCTGAGAAAGGCATCTCATTACAGCCGCATGTGCATCTACAAACAGCAACTAAAGAAAAATATAGGTATTTTTATTAAAAGCAAAAATAAACAATCCCCCCACAAAACTCCCTTTTAGAAACAGCTTGAAGCAGAGTCCTGCTAATGTCTCCTGCAATTGCCAACAAGAGCGGAGTTTGTCCTCATTGACTTCAGCGCATCTGATGCCAACCTGCGCTACGGGGACCGGAGCAGAGGCAGGTCTGTGGTGCTGTGCGTGACTGACCTGTCAGACTCATTTAATTTCCTGCTTAGACCAGCCAGGCCTCTCCAGCCCATGTGTTTTCCTGGGTTAAGTGGCTGGAAAACCGTAGCACAGCTTGGATTTGCTGGTTTACTAACCCAAGAGCATCAAGAAGGCTATTGAGGTCCTTTCCCTCTCCCTGTGACAAACCATAGGGCAGGCAGAGTCCATGGCCAACAAGTGGGTTGGCCAACAGTCCATCTTGAGGGGCTTTTAAACTGTCTCTATATAGCAGTGCTCTTCATTTTCCTCTCTAACAAGTCTGCCCAGCAAGTTGCTATATTTTGTGCCTGGCTTCATGAATATTTCAAGCATGAATATGTTTCCTGAATATGTTTCTTTTTTGCCTTTTCTTCCAGGAAATGTATGTGTGCAAACTCTCCCTAATTTATGTAAATACAGAAGCAGAAGAGTTTCACTCCATTGTTACAAATTAAAAGTTCTCTGACATTTCCAATTAGCTGGGGAGAAAAGCAACACAACTATAAATACTTCACAAAGCCGACAAGTCTGCTCCAGCATAACCAGCATGGGGCCGTCGCGACACCGTACAGTGAGGCCCCAAGTGCTTATTATAGGAGAGATTAATGGCCCAGTGGCAGGGTGGCCTGTTGCTCTGGGAAGCTAAGGGAGTTTTTGTGGCAGAAAAGGGCTGAACATTTGGGCATGAGGGCAAAGAAACTGCCAGCTGTGTTAAACCCAAGCTGGTATTGTCTGCTTGTTGCCCCGGTCAGCTGCTCGGAGGAATAAGCTGAAGAAAGGAGCCTCTTTAATATATCAGCATGGCAGTGTTTGACAAGGTCCTGACTTCTGCAAGACAAAGCCAGTGAGGTAGCCTTTCCTCTGACCTGCAAAGCTGCTGCTGTCAGGGTGAAGCTCACAGTGAATATCTCTGCCTGAAACACAGATGAGTAAGACAGAAACTGCATCGGAGTGAAGAAGTGAAGGCCAGTAGGTAGTATCTTTAAATAAGATCAGGATGAGGATTATTGCCTTCCAGTCCTGGCTCTGCTCTCATGGGAGGCTATCATCCCTGGTTCATTGCTTCCATGAAATCCCTGTGGTTTGGTCTTGACGTGGACCCTACAAAGCACTAGAAAAGGGGAGCAGAATGTAAAGGGCTCCTTTACCTTAGCATGACATGTTGGTAAATTTAGGAATTTAGAAGTCCCTTTGAAAAAAGGGTTTTAGAAATGGGCTAGTGGCTATGTAGTTTTTCTCTTGGCTGTCATCTCTGAGTTTCTTCTATATAGCAACTAGGATGATGAGGAGTAGTGAGATTTTTGCCATGTCATCCAATTCTGAAAGGCAACAGCGATGGCTACGGAGCACGGAGTGAAGTGGGGCAACAAGCATAGACTTTTAGGCAAGTAGGCCCGTTAGTAAATCTCATTCTGCAGGATGTTTTTGACTGCATTTAGGCTTTTTGAAGGGCTCACATGAAAGACTTCAAGTCTGGATACCCAGCTTGGAGTTCTTCCTGACCTCCTGTAAGCATAGCAGTGTTTAACATGTTCCGTTCCCAATGTTTCTTCAAATGTAATACCCCCTTGGTAATGTCCAAGGAGTCAAGCACCAGCTGGTACTGCCTCCCAAGTTGTTTCGGAGCAAAGGGCCCAGTGGCTGCTGCTGGTGGATGTGTAAAATTCCAGTGACATTATTTCCCGTTTTACAAATCCATCAGGCAGCAGTCGCTGTCGAGTACAATGTGTTCAGACATCCACTGCAAGAAAAACTAATAATAATACGGGTGCTTTTATTGGCTTCACACACCACAGCTTGTACATCTCCTCCCCAGGGCCAGATAAAAGTTTTGTGTTGTTTAAGAAAAAGCCCATTTTGGCTCCATAGCTGGCAGAAATATTGAGCACTTCATTTCTCGCCTTTTCCTTCCCCCCTCCATCCTTTTGTAATCTTTGATAAAGAAAGAAAAAATTGTGTTCACCAAAAAAGGTATGCTAATTAACAATTAATTCTTTTATCTTATAGTGCTGAGAATGTAAGACCTGAAGAAGATGCAGAATAAAATTAGTGGTAATTAGTTTTTTAGAACATTAAATAAACAGTGACATGAACGATGCAGAATTAATGTTATGCATTTATTTTTAACAATATTTATACAGACTTTTTTTCAAACAAGCCCCTGTGGCACGAGCTTTCACTAATACAGGCAAAACAGCAATGAGAAGTAATTACATTTAGTGTGCATTAAGACAGCACTATGCAAATCAGAGGAATAATGAAGAGAAGTCTGTTAATGGGGTTTCTGCAGACTCTACACTTGAATATGATATTTGGGCCTTGCATTTCTCTGAGGAATTTGGAAATTACCACCCTCCATCATCTGCAGCCACAGGCATGTGGCACTGCAGTAAATAACACCGCTCTGCATCAGTGGCGCAGGCGACGGCGAAGACTTCCAAGGCGACTTGCAGGTTGGGTTGTGTTTCTTATTGGAGGAAACGCGCTATCGGGACACGCGGAGCAGCAGATGGGAGCTCAGCTGGGTCCGTGCCCATCACAGCCCAAATCCAAGCCTGGCCAACATGAAGGCCTCGTCTCAAGTGTATGTTGAAACACTGGAACAAGATGGCCTAGTTTCCAGAAGGGTTAATGCTCTCCCCTCTGTGTGAAACATCTGCTGGGGAGCTTAAGATCTGCTGTCTCAGCACTGACAAAACCATGTTGTCATATGGATTGTATTTGTTCTATGATGGCCAGGTAGATCATGTGGCCTGGGAGGCCATTTTGTCTCGTGACAGTGCATTGCCTTCACTCTCACAGGCTCAGCTTGGTTAGCACTGCTCCAAACCAGTTCACCAGCGAGTCCCCTGCTCTTGGTGTTGCAGGGTTGACCACACAGGTGACACACTCTGTGCATCCCCCTCAGGTGTTCATGATTTACAAGTGGGAAGGGACAGAAGACTCCCAAATTTGGTTCCTAGTCAGGTAAAGCAGCCTCCAATAATCCATCTGCTGTTATTACTCCAACAAACACACAGCAAGAAAATCAGAAGAAATATAAAACTTCGTTTGCAAGACACAAATTTTTCTGCTAACAAGGTTTGCTAATTAACAAAGGAGTCTCTGTGGAGATGAGTCCTTGAAACACTTTTAATTAACACTCTCTCCAAAGTACGTTTGGGGGGGGATTATTCAAGCTCTTGCCAGTTCCATGGGTCCATGTGTGCAGTGGGAGGCCAATTCTGGTTATGGTCACTGTGCCCTGTTGGGAGCTCGCGCGGTGACTTCTCGGCCCCGCTTCAAAGGCGGCCATTGCAATTAAAAGAGAAGAGTCACTAATGACAGGCTTTAATCAGGTGTTTAGTGAACGGGTTATGGTTCTGTGATGAGGTGAGAGCAGGACGTGTTAGGGTGGTAACGTGTGTTAGGGCTTTTGGAGGAAGTTAAAGCCTCTCGGGTTGACGTTTCGCAGCGCTCTGTGCTGGGGATGAACAGCAGGGTTTTCCTCATGGTGGTGGCAGCACCATGGGTGAGGGAGGAGAGCGCAGCGGGGCAGTCAGAACTGAACCAGCAGGCTGTGGAACCAGGGCAAAGCTGGGGGCTGTCAAAGGAGGTGCCCGTGGAGACAACCTGTGAGGGGTCTGGGGACACCTGAAACAACCCGCATCCCAGAGATATAGGAGAAAGGATGGAAAAACAGACTCCTGAGCCTTTCCTTTCTTATTTATTAACACGTTTCTGTGTTCATGCATGAGACTCATTTCAGAATAATTGTCTGAAAATCATCACCACTTCCGGGGTCTCCTAGGCCCTCCATCTGTTTTCCTTTGGAAACAGGATTCTGGTAGGATTAAAGCCATGTCATCCATGGATTTGTTAAAGCCAAAGGAGGACACAGGAGTGCTGGCATGAGTGAGTACGACTCCTGAAGGATATTTCTGCCTTCTGCCACCCTGTGCTTGCGACCACCCTGCTCGCCCTTCTGCCATGGACAGAACAGTGTCCACATGTATCGACAGAAGTCCACACAAATGGTAGAAACCTGGGGCTTATTTGGGAGACTATGTCTTGTGCCATCACATATCACAGGAAGGCGGAGTATGGTCATATAGGACTTAATTGTAATTTTCTCTCTTCACAGCGCTTCACATCTCTGTAAGAGGCAAATTCCGAAATGCTCCATCTGTACAGCTCAAAACTGAGAGGACTGACCACTGATGCCTCCATTTCCCCACCTATTACAGAGCATCACCCTCACGGTAGACATGAAAGACATGGATCCAAGCACAGCATGTGATCATTCACAGCTAAGGAGGCTTCCCGGGCTGGGCCAATGCACAGCGTGCTCAGCTTGCCACATAGCGCAGGACATACGATCACAGCTTTTGGCCAGCGTCTCCTGTTCACACAGAGGAGCTAATATAAACAGAATATTGTCAAAAACAAAGCCCCAGGTGTTGGGAACTTGTTGATGATGTGAAATATGAGTTGCTTCTTACATAATGTAAACTAGTCCAGCATCCCCAGGATGCCTTCCTGATGTTTAGGAGCTTTCACAGTATTTGAGAGGTTGCAGACTGTATGCTGGGAGGTGTAGCTGTTGCTATGGCTCCCTAATTACCTTCTGCAAGGTTACCATAGAGAAAAGCCCAGAGCTGTCTTTAGAAACAATAGCACTTCTACTTTGTTTACATGGACGCATCATTTTTTAAATAAAACTTTACACATGAGCTAGAAATTGAGCTTTCAGCTCACTGCAGAGCAAGGAGGATTTTCTCACTGCAGAAAGAAAACAAACAAATATTATTGCAACATTTGCTTCTCTAATTCATACGGCACTGAAACCAAGGTATTTCACGGGGCTTAGTTGCTTGGCTAGCTAGTGGATTATTAGTTTTATGCCCTTGCTCTCTTTGAAATACCAGACAAATTGGAAGGCTTGTTTGGGAAGAGAAAATAACAGTTTGGGTATTCAGTCAGGTAAGGGAGACAGCCGCTGCTTCCAGGCTCAGCTATAGATATGGAAAAGTTGCACCAGAAGTGCTTGAAAAGTTCATTTCAGAGCAGGTGATACTCAATAGCAAAGGCATTTTTCTGGACCACAGAAGATACATGTTCCAGTTTACACATTGAAGAAGTCTTGGGAGCCCTTGGCCTTTGGACCTCAGTGATAGTCACCAGAAAAACAGTCTAGCTTTTGATTATGGGGCAATAGAGACCAGGATGCTATTTCTAGTCAAGATGAAAGAGGTGTTACAGATATTATATCTAATTTTTTTGTTGCTGAAAGAAAAGATGTATTCCCTCAAAAATGTCAGGTTTCATCAAAGCCATATTTCCAAATAAACATCTTTGGATTTTTGGGGGGAGCTCTTATGAAGAACCTTCGGAAGAGTTTCTCCATGACTTTGTCCTGCACTTTTCCACTGCTACAGAGCTCCCTATAAGGGCGCTGGAAGTACATATCTGAGGCTGTATAAAAGTCTCTTGCAATCATGACATTGCAGAGTTTGCTTTTGTTTATTTGTTGGAAATAATTTGCATTTACTGCCTTTATAACAATCTTTGCATTGCATGAGCTGTATGAAGAGATATAGAAAGTAAAACAAAAAAAATACAGCCAGCACCCACTAGAGGTTCCTTGGTCAATACTGGGTTTATTGTGCCGATCATTAACAAGTAATGGGGAGAGAATTGAACATGTCACTTGAGATTGGATGGCTCTGATTTTTTATAACAGTCGTCTCAAGACCACTGAGCAACTCATCTCCATAGCTAGAAGGTGCCTCCCTCACATCACTGTACCCTTCCAGTCACCAGCTACCTTGGTCTTGAGACTTGCCAACATGAAGTCTGTCTGCCTGGAGTAAGCTAGGCATCCAGTCCTCTTTAATGTCCAGTGATGGTGGAGCAGTTGGCACCTCTCTAGGGACAACTTGTCCATCCTAAGTAACTTAGCAAGGTGGGAAGAATGACCTTCTACAAGAATTTAGAAGAAGCATAAAGGACGTTTTTGGAATGCATGGCAAGGGGAACATTGTCTAATTAAATGTAGACATTGGTAATGCATGTCTCTCCAAAGCAGATCTGGTTGGTAGACTCAGTGCTATCTGGGGTGTGTTTTATCTCATGCTGAAATAGATGTCTACACTGGCCAGAACAATTGCTCCTCACAATGCCTCTTTTCATTGACTTTTAAAGGAGGCTATAAGGTGTACTCCAGACATATATCTTTGACATCTGTAGTAAAGTAGAAAAAATCCTTAAGTGGTATCTTTAAATGTTTGAATGTCTAAAGTATCTATGTGTCTTAATATTGAGGCAAACAAGTACAATTCACCATTAAACCTCATTAATTGACTTCTATGAGTCCACTGACTGTGAAAACTGAGAGTTTCAACATTTTGAGGAAAGACAGATCAGGGTAACCATAGGGTTAGTAATGAGCTGAGAACTGATTCTAGCAGGGTATCAACTCCCAGAGCTTGACACAAAAGCAACTTGATAAAACTCTCTGTGCTACTGCAATTGTATACATTGCTTTTCACACTGTCAAAAAGACAGAAATTGCCATACCCACTTATTGGCATCAGTAATATAGTAGTATATTAATTCTGTGGCAGTAGAAGTTAATTGGCTGGGAATAAATTATGAATGGAGCAGGAGGCAGAGGAGGTCTATATTATTCTCACTCACAGTAAATGAAGGAAAATATTATTAATACATAGCAAGATTAAAGCAATTTCCATCTGATTCATGGTTCCTCTTTCTTTAAAGACAAGTGAGGGGGATAGAACTGCCATTTTTGTCTTCAGATCCTTAATGTTTTTCCTTGAATTTTGCGCTTGCTTTTTGTCCTAACAAAGAGAGGGAAAATGGTGCCTACTATGGCCTAAAACCAACCATAGGTGGTCAGAAAAAAAAGATAGGAATCCAGTCAACAATTGTGGCATTGTTCTTCTGAAAGCTTGAAGGCAGTTTTCATCTTGATTGATACATTTTTCATCCAAAGGTAATTAATAAATTAAAATTTATGTAAGCTCTTTAGATAATCCAAAGAGAGTGGAGGAAAAGAAGAAAAAAAAGTCTTCAAAAATGTCTAAATTGCCTAACTACAGCTGATGGCAAAAGAATACAAGTGCTATTTTTACACTGTGTTCTGGCATTGAAATGGTAAATAACCTTCAAACAAGCAACACTTCCAAGATGCCCTACTAAGAGAGGTCATTAACCCTTTTAAATAAAAAAAACTATTTTTAAATAAATAAAATATTATTTTAAATAAAAGACTCTGAAGAATAACGTGGCAAAAATGTCCATGCATTAATTTTGTTCATTGCTTGACATAGTGTCCTAAACTAGATGGCCTCGATTTAGAGAGTATTTCTAGATCTCCTCTGGTAGCTGCCTCCCAGTAATGAATATTCTCTCTACCATGCTCTCTATCTTTGGGTAATTTTCCCCCCAAAGGAAATTTTCTATCCCTGCATAAATAGAGAATGCTGGCTTTCATCTTCAGCACGGTAGGGTTAATTCGTTGGGTCTATAGGTATCCTATACGATTCGCTGAAATGTACATAGTAATGTATAGGAATTTTCCTGGACAAGTAAGAGGTGTATGGCACATGTGAATAACAAGGAATGATTGTTCTGCCTGTCCTGAACTTTCTCTCATCATTTACATAAGTAAACATAAGAACAAGGGAAATGGGAGTAATTCCACTCTGATTCAGAAGCATTTTACCAGCCCTCTTACATGAGTAGAAATGGCCTAAAAAAGCACCAGGCAACAGAAGATCCAGCAGCCTGCCCATGTGAACACGTCCATCAGATCCTCTCCCCATTTACTTTATGTAATGCTTCACCCCAATTTCCTTTTCATAGCTCTGCAATGGTTGGGTGCTCAAAAGCCAGTCATTTTTTTCCCCTCAATGATACCAATTGTTCTAATAGAAGCTATTATGTCTCCCTGCAAACCTTGTCTCCATGGAATCCTTAGACCATCATGGTCAAAGCACCACTGCCATTTCCTCCTCTTGCACATCCGTCTCATTAACACTTCTCCATCATTCAGATGCGTCACCTTATTGTCCTCCAGGAGGCTTCCAATAGCCCTCATCTCCAGCCCTGTGTGGCCCCTGCTCTCCACAGGCGCCTTCCTTGTGTGCTTCGCTCCCGCATTTCTCTCTTCAGTCGCCCACGATAATAGCCAGAGGCCTGACCTTTTCTGCAATACCTCATGAAGAGCCCGTGCTCATACCCACAATCTCTGACTTTTCCTCTATGAAGCTCACTACCTTCCCCAATGGATATCTCAAAGTCTATGAGTGCTGTGTCACACACGCAGAGGCAAGAGAGCAGCCCACAGCCTCTACACCAAGGAATTAGGCTGGGGCAATATTCCTCTTATTTTATAATTCCTTTAATGTCATGCCAGTTAAGAATGTGCATTTGAGCGTAAGGTCAAGGGCAAGATACAGATAGAGGAGTTTCTGCAATCAAATTCAAGGACTTCCATCCCTACTTAGAGACTTTTAAGAAAAACAAGGCCCACCGCCTTACCCTCATATCTCACCACATGATTTCACTCCATTTTCTTTTAAAAATAGGCATCAGAGCACTCTATGTTTCTCTGCAGAACTGCAAATTGAAACTAAAAGGGTGATTGTAAAGGAACTGCTGGAGCCAGATAACCAGTGACCTTCTTGAAGAACTTTAATGCCTGAAACATCCTAAATTTTGTTTTGAATCAATTCACTATCACCTCAGCACAAGGCAATCTCTGCATCTTGCAAAGGCTGCAAAGGTGGAACATGTTTGTCTAAGCCAAACTGGCTGAACTGCAGTAGGATTTTGATTACAGCAGTGTAGACACCACTTCTCCTTAATGGGATTGATTAAGAGCTTCCAATGTATTATCTCTTATTTTTCAATGTATTATCTCATTCAGTGTATTATCTCATTATTTTTCAATGTATTATCTTATTTTTCAATGTATTATCTCTCATTTTTCCTTCTGCCAGGTGCAGTTTCATCACTTCTACTGATCCTAGTGTGTGTTTTTGCTGGCAACAGGGCCATAGAAAGTTACACAAATCCTTTTATCCTCAAATCAAGCAGGAAATGGCTCATATCAGAATAATAGCACAAGAGTATCGGAAAGTGCCTCAGTTAAAAGAGGGTCTTGCTGTAAAGGGGAGGGAATGTGGTGCTTCCAGCAGCACAATTCTGATGGGAGGAAATCAGCCTGCGAGACACACCCCACATTAATTTATCAGAAAATACCCTGTGCAGATGTGCTTCCCACTCTACTGCTTCATCAGCACTTATTACTGTCAATAGGATTCCTTCCCTTCCCACCCCACACTAAGAAGAGATTGACTTTTTTATTGCTTCTATAAAGATTAAACAAATTTGTGAAATGGGAGAAGTAAAAGGTTTCTGCTCGTGCTGCAGAGAAGAAAAGGAGGCTTGTGGGTCCCACTAGTTCCACTGAAGCCTGGA
>JAUBOD010000270.1:193992-207030 GCA_032353885.1 Nothura maculosa | reverse complement strand
AGAAACCAATTGAGGGCAAACATGAAGCTCCATGTAACATGAGGTCCAGGACTGGAGGCAGCCCTTCTGCAAGCTACTGTGAGCAGGAGACATCAACAGAATTAATCAGTCATAAAGAGGTGAAGAGCAAAAGCTGCTATTCCTGGACTCTACAGCCTCTGCCAGGGAGTTATCTGAACCTAACAAGGCTGCAGGAAGCAGGTTTGTATCTTCCACCAAGACTAACACCAGCTCTGATCTGTTTAAAACAGCTTTTTTCACAAACGCAACCTTTTTCACTTCAGCAGTTGCTAAAGAGAAGTGACGCAGGCCAGAAGGAACTGGAACTGTTGCGGTTGATGTTTGTGTTCTCAAACTTTGTGGACGGGAAACAGGGTAACAGCAGCAAGCGCAAGAGAGATGAGATGAACCCAACTATAAAGCAAGCTGAAAGAAAAATATATTTTCTTTTGCCCGTCATTGGTTGCAAGTGCGATACAAGCTCTAGAGAGAGTTTGGGCTGATCGTAGATATAGTCAGAAACGTTCCTGCTCTGAGCTTGATGTTGCAAAAGAAAACAGAACAAAGAGGTGGGGAAGAGCAGATTATTGTTGCTAGTTCAGAAGTGGGGAACTGAGGCTGTCATGGTGATGTGATGTGTCGTAACAGAGATGGGAACTGAACACAAACCTTCCCACCATGTCTGCATTAGCTGGGAAAGATATAGGGGCAATCTCCAAATTCCCTCATATCACCTTTAAGTGCTACAAGCTGCAAATGCAGTTTCCAGAAGATCCTCCAGCCTCCCTAGGAGCCAGATCATATTTCTGGAACCAGTGCACCGACAAGCAGCTCTCTTGTTGCAGTGAGGACTGTGTCCCAGCTAAAGCGTTAGCCTTCTTTCTGAATGCAGTTAAAACAATGAAACTCCCATGGAAGCAATGAACCTTGTCACGACTTGAGGATGAAACTGCAGTAATCTGAAGTTTCTTGATAGTTTCCCCAGGGGTGGAAAGGACCTCTTAACTAACTGCACATAGAAACTGCTTTAACTTGCCAGAGAGGTTTTATTTACACTTTTCTGAAGAGATTTTGCTTCCCTTAGTGCTGCTGTTGGCCAAACCCCTCATGTTTCAGCATGAGAAATACAGAGAGAAATGGCCTTTTCAGGTTGCCATTAAGTGGGAGCCTAAGTAAAACTAATGGTCTAATCCCCACAAAATTGATTTCATTCCTGAACAAGCGAGTGAACGAAGGGCATCAAATCCCAAATGCTGCTATCTCCAGATAGGCTTAGAACCAGAATAGATCCATGATTATAACTTTGGTATGAAGAACCACCTCTGATGCCTCTCAAATAGGAGAACTGTAGAGCAGAAGAGGTCCTGGCTTCGTTGCACTCTCCCTGGAAACTGTTGAAATCAATCACTCAACCTTTCGAACTGCAGCCATGTGACATGAGTGCCTATCAGATGGAGAACCTGAGCTGGACGATTAAGGAGATGACTTTTAAGGTGGTAGGCAGGTTAAACTTTCCACTTAAATGGGGTTTTGTGGAGGAAGAAATGAGGCATGGAGCTGCAATGAGATAAAATAGACAGTGTGCTCTGGGCTTCACTCCCGGTACAAGAGCACAGGAGACCTCTCCAGCACCTGAGTCTGGATTTGACTCCCTGCTGCCCGGTATATGACAATGACATTCACTCCTGCAGAAAATAGATATGCAAAGTGATCAAATGTCCACAGCTGGCTGCTCGCCTCAAGCTGAAAAGAAAGTGGAGGAAGTCTGATATGGTGTCTGTTCGAACCTCATAAGGGCTCATAAGTTATTCTCACTTGATATTTGCCTGTCAGCTCTAGAAGAAACAAAAAGGTTCCCATTTCAGACCAGCTGGAGTTGTGAGAGAAGCTTCTAGTGCCCCTGCAAAGTGCTGTGTCATTAAACGTGAGAGAAAGAATTTCCTATTTTAATCTATCTGCTGACACTCCTGGTATTAGGCAGTCCCTTAGCACCACTGCAGACCTGGACCTTCATATTTCGTCTCATGCATTGGCTCTGTCTTATCCTTTTGTGTTTCATCCCTTTCTTGCATTTTCTTGGGGACACAGCTGCACTTTGGTTGTGTCTCCTTTTAAAAGGAGTGCTTCAAACCTGGTAGTTAACAACAGACCAACCACTGAGGGGCTCTAAGGCCTTCATCACTAGGAAATTAGGTGATAACAACCAGGGTAGCTGTGTAGGACTGAGGCAGAACCGGGGTCATTAACACAAGGCAGGTAAATTCAGCAAGAAAGGAGATGTCTTGCAAGGCAAAAGCTTAATAGCATGACTCATATGGCCTCAGCTCCCTGGGGACTAACTTGTCTGCAGCTGAAGTAGGGTTAAACTGCTGATAGACACTGAGTCATGTGCCTTTTTTTGTCTGAAGTTGGTGCAGGTTGACTGCTCTTAGAATAATTTATTTTTATGTGCATGGCCTTGGTGTGACATGGTGTTTTTTCCCCATATCCACCATTTCCAGAGAGAAGAGCTCAAAGCCATAATGGACCGGAGTCAAGGGGAACAAGGACATGCTGGTCTGACAGTGCAGTCAAGTTGCTGCAAAGATTTTTAACTGTGGTGTGTGCAGGCTGATAACACCCAGCAGCTTAAAGTAATACATATAAATGCCCCACTTTCAGTGCTGCTTTTCTTGCTCTAATTTTAAGTGGCTATTGTGGCAGGACAGAGTGAGGTGAGAAGGGAGTATTTTTATCTTCCATTTGGCTTCCTTTCAGAGCATTTCGTGTTTCCTTCTTCCTGCCTCCCTCCTGTTAATGCTCACCACACTGATGGAGGTGCCGCCCGGAGCTCTCTCTGGGAGGACAAGGAAGGGGCACAGGATGGGTTGTACGTTCTGGCTCAGGCACAGAGCCAACCAGACCACCAACCACCAACCCAGAACCGTGCCCATGGCTGAGAACTGAACATGAGGATTGTCCCACAGAAATGGAAATGGCTACCATAGAAATTGTGACGGAGCCCAAGCTACAAGGATCCTACCTTTCAAGACCTCCTTTGGCTCTAATCAAGGACTATGACAAGTGAATTGCAGCCTTTCAGCCCATGCTGTAGGCAAAGCAGCAAGTCACAAGCCTTGTTCTTGAAGTGAATGCCAAATAACTTGAGTTCTCTTCAAGCCTGGGAGGAGAATATGAACAGGAGGACAGACTTCCCCACGCTGTCTTTAAAAACGATCTGCAAACATCTCTGCCAAGCCTCACAAAATCCAGTCAGGCCTTGCTAATCACAAGACTCTGTCTCTGCCTTGTTCCCCTCCCTCTCCCTCCTGTTTGCTTGAGCATGCCCAAGATTTATTTCATCAGTCTATCGAGAGATCAGCAATGAGACAAATCAAATTTATAGGAGGACAAGACATTGCTACAAAGCCTGAGAGCTTGTGTGTGATGGCATTACTACCGCATAGCATCACTGATTCATCACTAGACCCACAGCAATAACTTATACCCATACAAACCAACAGTATCGATGCAGCAAATCATTCAAGCTGCTGTCAAGCTATAAATTCTTTCCCTTTCCTCCATTCTTGCTTGCTGTAGCAACATGATCGAAAGGGTAGGGAAGAGATAGGGGGAAGAAATTTTGCTTTTTGTTTTATCTGAAGGCAGTGAGACAAGAAAATACTCTTCAAAATCAAACTGCTTTCCATAGGACTTGTACAAAAGGCTGGGCAGACAGACAGAAGGTGCAGACAGACTGGGACCCCCATGAAATTGCAGCATTACAGGCACCCGTCCTGCTGTGATGGTCACTCTGTGAGTAGCTGGCAGCAGGAATCTGAAGCAGGAGGCAGGGGAGAAAAAACAGATATTCTGTAATGGAAATCCCACAGCTTTTTTTTTTTTTAATAACTACAGAGAAAGTA
The DNA here is from genome assembly GCA_032353885.1 of Nothura maculosa. Lineage (NCBI taxonomy): Eukaryota > Metazoa > Chordata > Aves > Tinamiformes > Tinamidae > Nothura > Nothura maculosa. Next base: position 203,125 of record JAUBOD010000270.1, on the reverse strand, counting down.
ATAGAAACATAACGACCTCTGTGGATTTGCTGGAGATTAGGATCTGATCACATCTGCTCATGCAGGCTGCTGGGGGTTATTGTGGCTACGTGAGGACTGACTATCCTTGCCCATTCACTATATCCTTTACTTCTGAGTTCATCCCAGGTCTTCAGGAGTATCTCTAGACCCTTAATCTAAACCGTAGCTACGTGTTAGTTTTTAAGACTCTGCTGTGCTCTGTGTCCTGCACAACATGCTCGTGCACATCTTGTCGTAAGCACTGTTCTGGTTTTGCAAAGTTGCATCGCAGAGTTTCAGAGGTTGACCCCAAACCTTCCTCACCACTAGCCACAGACAGGAGGACATGGTTGGTTGAACTATGTAATCAATGCAAGACCTCTGTTTTTTCAAGATTCACCTATTTTCTTCAACAGGTCTACCAAACATTAGTAAAGGGAGTTTAAATAACACATCTTTTATGTGATGTCACTTAAATAGCAGAGAAAATTTTCCTGATTAGTGACTGGCACAGATATTGTATCTCCTTCTCTCCCATTGCACAATGGTCTAAATCAGGAATGCCTACTGTTGTTAATGGTGTCATAGTGTAACCATTATGAGAAAAAATGCCTCAGTTCAAGTGTTTTCTGACTTCTCAGAGAGACAAAGAAGGTTTCCTTTCAATTCCCTCTCCTAGTTAAGGAAAATAATATCTCTACGTGCTTTTATTTCTTCACTGATATCAGACAGCTCAAGTTCCTAGGGGTGCTTGGAGGTCTCTGAAGATGCTTTGTAGTTACCAGATTCCCTGTTGTGCAATTCCCACCTTTGTGTAGATCTTTAAATTTGCTAGTTCTTCTTCAGATCTTGGCTACACCTCCTACAAGGTTCCTTGAAGAAAGTTCATGGAGATCCCTCCATGATACCTGTATGTTTAATTGGTTGTCAGAAACTGCTAGCGAGGGGCGGCAAGCTCTCAGTTTCCATATGCTTCAACTGCTGGTTTTTGAGGTTGTGAGATTATACAGGAAATTCAGCAATTTATTTTCCTTTATAACAGTGAGAATATAACCTTTGATCTCACAGTGAGAAGCCTAGGAGCCTTCCTAGGGTGTAATCTTGATGCTCAAAAAGCAGAAGGAGAAAGAAGAGATGAAACAACGCAGTATTTTCAACCAATCTCGTGATGTTTCTGAGGTTTCAACATTATTAAAAATTGGCTTTGGAAATGCCACTCCAGCATTTAGCTTTCCAGTAATGTCAAGGGAAAAGCATTTGCAGATACTTGGCATGGAGATGTGCAGGAGAGCCTTGTTTCTCTCTTGCTGTGACCTGTAATAACGGCAGATCTTGCCCTGACCTCGGAGCTACAGAGATCTCATCTGCCCCAACCACTTCGCTCACAGCCTCCAACCACCCACAGAGCTTGTGACATGTTTATAAAATATTATCACTACCTCAATGCTTTTGGATCCCTTTATATTAGCCAAAGAAGCAAGTGAACCAATCTCCATATTTTTTTTCAGTTCATGTGTGAGATCCTCTCCTGGTTTATGTGGGAATGGCACTGTGGAATTCAATGTGGTTAATGCAACTTGAGCACCTTTCTGGGTTGAGTGCGGGCATGTCATGACAGCTTTCCACGTGGTGCAGAGCATGGGGGCAATGGGGACGGAGGAGGTGACAGCAGTCAGAGCTCGAGCAGGCGGTGGGGACATGCCTGGTTTGCCCTCTTTTGCATAGCACAGCTACCATGCATGTAGCATGTACATCCATGGTATGTAGCATGTACATCCTTCTCCCAGTATGTTCCCCCAGTCTGAGGACCATTAAGGTGTCTCCATGACCTGCCAGCAGCCTTTAAGTGCCCAATCCATGACCATGCACAAGGGATGATGCAGAAGATGCCTCCTCTATGCAAAAACCCCACATCCTCTGCATGACTTAAAGCCACCTTTTGCAACCAAATGTGGGGGTATAAATGTCCTCTGCTTGCTGCCATCTTCAGCATCCCTGCAGCACTTGCACAGATTCCTGGCAGCTGTGCAAAGCTACTTATCAAAATGGAAACCAAAACAATGCATGAAGTATCCAACAGGTTGTGGAGAGATTAATGCGGCAGCTTTGCCCACCCACCCTTTACCTTCCTGGAGCTCCAGTCAGGGTCTCATAACTTCACAACTTCTATAGCTTCTGTTCTTAATGTGCTGCCCATTTCCTAGCCAATGGACTGAATGTCTAGCCCCACACCCCTGCACTGGTCCACGTTCCACATGAACTTGCAATAGGAAAACAGGAAGCAGAGTGTATTTCCATGAGCTCCAAGTAGGAGAGGCAGGGAAAATAGTTAAATTTTTCTGCCTCCTAGGACAATGTTATTTCCCACTTCTATCACACTCATCCCTCTTAAATCATTGGTCTTTTTGGGGAATACAGAAAAGTCAACAGTCAGTAATACTTCCGATTTGTAATGGTAAAACCTTCTGCAAAGCTTGTACCTCTGCCTGCCTTTGCTTTTCTCCCTCTCCCTCTCCTTATCCCGTATTCCGTTCTGTAACTTACCATATGGAAGACTCCGAGGGCGACTGTTGCCGTCTTGGCATTGATGCAGCAACATTTTGGGGGCTCGGTGGCCTTTGGGACAGACATTTTTTGATTCCTGTGCACAGCTGTGAGTTAATGTGGTTGATTTGCAGCATCCGCCCGACTGAAAAGCGAAGAGAGCAGTGCAGTTCAACTTCCTTCCTGGTCTAGAGATGTGTTAAGTCATCTACAAAGTCACATGAGGTCTTTGATTTCTCAATATTAAAGAAAGCAAAATTGTGTTGCTTTTCTAACAGGTCTGGAAGCTGCTTGCGCTTCTCAGATGGCAAATGTAAGCAAAAAGGCTGCTTCGCACAGGTAGTGTACAATTAGCAGGGAGCACAGGGAGAGAAGGGCTACGAAACAGGATACAGCTTTGTCCTATAAAATCATCAGAAATTATAGCAGGGAGCTGAGAATTTCACCTTAAACTTGACCTACTGTTTTTGCAGTGATTCAAATTCCAAGATTTGAAGCAACTCATTCCTTGCCAGCTAGCTCACTGTTGCTCCTTAGGGCAGATGCATGAGAAAGCCTGTTCTCTGGGACCAGAAGAACAGCAGAAATCTGAGGGTCAAGGACCTTGGCTGACAGGGCACTTCTCCTTGTTTGCAATCTGCTGATGTGTTTTGTATTAGCAAGCCTTTGGATAAGAAAAATAAGAAAAAAAAATCAGAAACCAAGGTTTGGTTTCATCCTTATTACCAGTCTCATTAACTCTCATACTTTTTCTTTCCTTTTCCACACACTCTGGGGCAGAAAACCTGTGGTTTAGTTCTGAGGATGAGATCGATCTGAGTTTCCAGCTTCCTAGGATAGGGCTTTAGCGCAAAGGGAGGGTAGCAATTCCACAACAAACCTAGGTGTAAATGCAGGTAAATGTAATGAGAGAGTTGGGCATGGTCAAAGCAAGCTCTCAAGGAGCTTGGCTACAGGGACACCTCATTTCAGCAACCCAAACGCTCTTGATTCTTTGTTTCCTTCTCCTAGGAAACTCCAAATTGTGTGACATGGCCTTGCACAGCTTAGAGAGTTTTCTTAATTGCTCCTATGAACTTAAAGGCAGAAATTCCACCTCAAAGCCATGAAATGAGTACATTCTGTAACCTACCTACTCAGTAGAAAGTGCTACATGTCCAGGTATGCTATGTTGGAAACCTTCAGGCTCCATAAATGGATCTTTTCAAACAGTATGGATGTTCCCAGAGCCATGTTTTTAGGGAAAGGCAGTAAGTTTGGGTAGTGTTGATGTGAAATATGAGGAGCTGCTTCACGTCCCTATAGAAACTGCATCTGAGACAGTCAGATGAGAAATTCATAACTTAAATCAGTCCATTAAAACAGGGCTATGCCTTTGTGTCCAGCCTCCCTGTACAGAGCAAGAGATCTCTGCAGCAGAGAAGATATTTTAGGGCAGGACAGGGTCAGTGCAGCTGGACCTTGCTGTGTGTTCCCATGGTTTTCTTTGGACTCTCACCAAATTCAGCAGTTTAGTACTGAAGTCCCAGGTTTTGGAGTCTTCTGGTTCTTGCCCTTTTATTTTTTAAGCCCACTTTTGAGTTTCTCAACATTGCCCTTGTGGGAAATTGTATGCAAACATAAACTAAGTGCAGCTGAACGGAAGAAGACAAGGGAGAGGACTTTTTGTGCTGTTCGATGATGATACTATTTTTTAGCCTATGTTCTAACAGGATGGGGCAGGAGATGGCCTCATTCTCCTTTCTGGTGCATGTTCTTGGGACTGAAAATGAAGTTGCTTGAGCAGATTTCACCTGACCCCCGACTCACAGGTCAACACCTGTAGAAAACCTTGGTTGCTCACTGCCCCCATTGTGGCTGAGGGATAGAAACAAGAACAGACTTGTCTGAGGCCTATGGGCACATCATGGTAAAGGACTGAAAGAACCTCTAGCTACTGGACAAAAACCATGCTCTGGTTACAAATACATACTGGTGGATTCACAGGAGAGCCTGAAATTGAAATCTTTCACACTTGGGGCACAACCAGAGACAACTAGTAAAGTCAAGGCGAGTACCAGTATCGCTGGAGTGATCGCAGCTCCGGGGCCAACTAGAGCCAAGTTGAACCACAATAATGTCCGCAGCACCCCTGGGGGAATTGGGGAAACCAAAAGAAAAATATTTGGTTTTAAAAATTGATCCCTTTAAACTGCTTTCATTTAGAAATCAGTTGCAAATACAAGCTTTGCTTTACTTTCACCACCTGAAATATGTTTTCTTTGGGGGTTACCTCTCCTCAGAGCCAGTTTGTGGGTCTACCTGGATGAAGGTGCAGGAGGATCAAGTAGTTCATGCTAATATGAAAAGCTGGTTCATAATCTGAACCCAACTTCCCTTGAAAAGTGTACTTTCCCTTTGCAATCCCTCCCTGTCCTTTTAGAGGTAGACAGAGGCTTGCTTGTGAATCAGAGCATACCATACCCAAACTTAGCTCACAATGTGCAAAAACAAATAGCAAGTGTGGCCCAGGCTGGGCGATTGGCTTCAAATAGCCCTGCACTGCCTGAATGCGGCTGCATATTTGGCGTCCAGCGCTATCCTCAGTGGCCCCTTTCACTCAGTGGTTTGCATGCCAGGCCCCTCAGACACCAGACTGTTGCTGCACGATCAGCATTGCAGGAAGCTGGTCGACTCTAAGGAACACTGCCCTAGTTATTTTTTTTTTCCTGCAGTTTTGGATCTATATTTTACATGCTTTTCGGAGCCTTGCCTCTGCCTCCTTCCTGGAAGCAATTCCAGGTGGGATGTCTCCTTTGAGAGGTCTCAATTCTTCAGCTTCCTGCTCTGCAGCCCTAGGCGTTATGCTTGACTAACAACCTGCTGCAGTCAAGAAGCCTCTTACCAGCCTTTCTACAGAAAGTGTGTTGGAAAGACAGAGCTCAGCGAGCTACATGCGGGTCCATTAATCCTCATAGGGCCAAGAGCAGCACCTCTGGGTTCGGCTGCATTGCTGCTCATCCAGAGCAGAATCCAGCTGGAATGTAGGACAGCCACCGTGAATAAATCGGAGTTGCCAAATTGCTTAGCTTACTCAGAAGAGCATTAATGAAGCCTTACGTTCCCTGCCTAAATCTTTATGCCTGAATCGTAGATCGTTTCAGGCGTGTGTTGCTCTATATTGGGATAACCACTGAAGAGGCAAGAGTCCTGGAAGCAAGAGGTCAAGCTATAGAAAGACAGAACGTTTAGCCTGAAAGGCCTGCGCAGAGTTTACAGATGAGGAAACAAAGTACAAGCAAATTAAGAGGCCTTTGCTTAGAGAAACAGCCAGCCTACAGTTGAGCTGATTGGAGATAACCTTCTCAAACATGAGCTTCCAACACCCTGTTTGTAACTCTCATTTCCACACCACCTTTGCCCTCTCTATTTCCTGGGACTGCGTTTGTGAGTGAGAAATGTTTCCTCTGTCCTTCCTATCTGTTTTTCTCCATTTCTCCATTTTCTGCTTAAAATAGTTGCACTTTAGAAGAAGCCAAACAACTATGTGAGAGCCTCAACAAGAGAAGCACTGCACACCAGCAGGGCAGTAAATCTCAAACAGGATGGCATTAGGTCTGCTGCCACAAATTTCTTCTGCAAACCAGTTGGGCTCAGGCCTCTCCTGTTGCCAGGAAAAGTTAAGTGGCTGGTAAATGGCTGCTGCTTTTAGAGCTTCCTAATGCATTTCTCTTGCAGGTCTATTTGCAAACGGAGCATTGCGGAAATGCAGCGAGCAAAGGGTGCAAAAGAAACTGGGAGATGGGCAGCCACTTCCTCCGTGCCCCAGCGAGCGGGTAGGGCCTTCTCCAGAAGTCGAGTGACTCAAGTTTGCGTGTGTTTGTGACCGCGGTGGCAATCAGAGCTCTGCATCACCCAGACCTGACTTGGATGGAGGTCACAAAGAGCACAAGGTGCCCACAGGGAAAGGGCCTCTGTGATGAGTGGGTGTCCCCAGCTGTTCTTTATCAGCATTTCTGCTCACATCTGCCCTCACCCGTCTGGGTGTTCAGGGCTGCTTCCTGCTCTCTAGGCGCAGTTACTTGGGTTCCTTTCTTCCCTGTAAGGCCTCCCGCCCCATAGTAGTGGTTTAGCTGCAAAGAAAGCGTGAAATCTTGTGCTCAAAAATAATCAAAATGAAACCTTTTAGCAGCGCCACTGAAAAAGCTGCTCTTGGGCACTCTTTAAACCAAAGTCCTGAAAAGCAGGACCAAGAGGATGCTAACTCCGTCTGTATTTGTGCTTTCCATATCTTACAGAGCAGATTGCACCTTCGTTATAATTAGAGGTATTTGGAGAACTGATATTCATCTACATGAGGGCATGGAAGACCTGACCCATGGTGGGCCTTATTGCTGTAGTAATAGCTGGATTCCATCATATTCCCAACCTCATTGTCCCAGGTCTGTGAGCTGGGCCAACCTCTGGCTGTCCCATCGTCTTCAGGCTTTGGGGCAGTCAAACCTCCCCTCAGGACTCCATCCCATCCCTACTTGATGAAACCCTCCCTGAGCCCAGCAACAAAGATTAAAATCTGACATTTTTTCAGACCTGATGCTAAGATTCAGCAAAAGGTATCTGCAATGTCAGGTATTATTAAGTTTGAAACCAGAACTGTGGGAACCTCTCACTGGATTCCTGCAAAGCCAGAAGCTCTCTTAAGGCTCAGAAGAAAAAATTGATGATTTCACTTATTCTGAGTGACGGAGTCATCTATCTATTAATGTGACTTTCATCTATCAGTTCATTATGCTTTATGTCTAGGCTGATATGTGTTTTGCCGTTTGTTACTTTTTATTGCTGTTATGTGACGTGCTTTATTCATTGCAAAAGGATTTATATCCATCCTGTTACCTGCTTTATCCTTTCATTATATTTTATATCAGTTTTACTATGCTTGATGTCCATACAACTTCCCTTTAGGTATACCTTGCTATATTTTAAGCATCACTTTACATGCTTTCTACTTTACTTGAATATAAAAAATAATAATCTTGGAGTATATTTAAGTGCTCACAGGGGTAAAAGACTTAGGTTTTGATTCAGCTGGATAGGGGAAACTGCTGTGGTAGCTTTTACTCCCAAAGCTGCCTGAGAGCATAACCATCCTTATATTTTAAATAAGGCAGTAGTTTCATCTTAATAGTTATCTAGCAAGGATAAGTTAATGAATCATTATTTCTATTTTAATTGCTACTTATATATATTATTAATGGAGAGATTCCTTCCACCTTGACATAGACAGATGATATTAAATATGGAATTCAGTTACAGATAAGGCACCTAAATTGAGTTTCTGCATGTGTGCCAAGTGTCTTAACTTCCAGCAAAGTGGGTGAAGATCTGGCCCAATGGTAGAAGGAAAAGCTGTTTAGCTCAGCTCAGAATAGAGACCCTCGGTGGACCAGCTGGATCAGCCTCTGAGCTCTAAGGACGATATATTGGCCACCTCTCCATTGCTTCTCCTAAGAGCTTACACGGACAACACACACAGAGGTATCCTCAAGCAACCTACCAAACATTGCTGTTTGCTCCGAAACTGAATCCCACCTCAGGTGTCCAGTTTATGTCAGACAGGATTGTTTTCTCTTCTGTAGGGCTCCTAGGAGTGTAGATGAGCATCTTAGACTGAATGCCTCACTGTTAGATAGCTGATGCTGGCACAGAGATGCCTCTTCTGGAAAGGCTGCTGGATGGAGGATGGAACATGACCCAGAATGACTTGAAACTGGAGCAAAATGAATGGTTCCAGGCTCAACAGATACCATGTTGGCACATCTATGTGCAAATGTCCTCTGGACACCAAGTCCCAGAGCACTGTAGGCGCTGGTACATACGCGGCCTCTCCCTGCACACCGGCCACTCTGGGATCATGTCAGGCCATGGGAGAGGCACGCTCGACAAGAGCAGTTCACATCGAGAGCCAAATTCACCTCGTTTGAGGGCAAAGGAGAGGCTTGTTGCACTGCTCAGTGCTGCACCCTTCCCTTTGCAAACCGCAGGAGCTTTGCCCAGTTAGTGGGCTGCTGCTTGCCACAACAGGAAAACAACCCATTTCTGGAACTTCGTCACCATATTAAAATCTAATCTCTTGCATTTTCCATCCCTAGGTTTGTTCAGAACCTGCTCTTATTGCTTGCTGTAAGTACCTGCAATTACCTCTCATTAACGATATATTTATCCCTAGGGCTGATTTGATCAGGAAACAAACAAACAAGCAAACAATGGATGATTTAGCTGCAAAAGGGAACAGGGAACATTTGCAACCCCCCAAAAGATTTATTAGGAGACACCAAAGAAGGTGAGTGTTTTCTGCACAAAGCTTGGCAGTACACACTGTATGAGTAACTGAGTGACCTTCCAAATATTTACATGTACATAGGAGCCTGCATGGAGGCAGCTTTTGCTCCTTCACCCACTCTCAAGCTTTTCGCCTCAAAATGATGAATTCAACTGCAGCAGACAGAGAAATGTGGGTTTTTATTTTTTGTTTATTTTCTGTATTAACAAAGCAATCATTTCCAAGAACAATAGCTGAGAAATATGGGAAAACACAGACAATTTGCAGAGC
>JAUBOD010000270.1:147589-160795 GCA_032353885.1 Nothura maculosa | reverse complement strand
GCCTAGTGAGCATGGGACAGCCCTCAGAATTGGTGCAGTAATCACTGATCACACTGAGCTCATGGTGGCTCAGAAGAAGCCATTTGTGCCAGGACACAGCTGCCTCATTTCTTTGAGGGGATTTTCTCCCACCTTTCCTGAGAAATGTTATTTCCTAGGACAGATCACATCCCAGGCCTCATGCAATCAATCTTCTGATGTCAAGATTCATATGACTGGCCCTCAGATCCCTCTTAGATGAGATGAATTCTCCATGCAGGTGCCTATTTTCCTCACTTGACTCTAAAGAAAGGTTAGTGATGGGTAGACCAGTTCCATGCTGTGCTGTCCTCATGAGGCAATTCGTCCTTCTGGCTTTTTGTTTACCCATCTAATCTCTGTCTTCTTTGTTTAATCTGATGCTCTAGAGTGAGGAATGACTCATAACAAACAAGCCTGTGTATGCAACGTATACATGGCAAAATCTTTTGACTGCTTTATCTCCGTTATAGCATTTTAAAAGTTCTGTAATGGAGTCGATCATTTCAGGTCCATGCAGCATCACTTGCTGGCAAAACTCTACAGCAACTCTTGTGAACGTGTGTGAGGAAGCTCAGATATATTTACAGCTCAGATATAGGCTCAAGACTCATGGAAATGTCAGCAGCCAGCCAGAGAGGAACCAGCGTTAAACCTGGCCAAGGGTATTATTGAGAGAGATGACAGAATTATGATTATACCTCTGTCTCTGCACAGTGAAATCCCAGAGAGATAGGTCAGCGGGGCACTGAGGAAATGAAAACACTGAGTGACTTGCTCATTACACGAAATTGCTGCCTGTGGGACAAATCCAGCTCTTGCATTGGCCAGCACAACTCCTCGAGTCTCATCAGAGAATCTTTTACTTCAACAACAAATCTGTTCCTATCTCAAGTAATCCAGGGTGTCTGTCCTTGGAGTTGGACCAGGACGCCCAGCTTCTTTCTGAACTTTCTATATACTGCAAAGCCAGCAGCATTTGACTTCAGCAAATCTCAGCTTATTCATCACCGAGATATCTAGCACTTCTGTAGTGTAAGATTTATTTATGGCCTCCTCGGAGTTGTGATGTTTACTCTATGCTTGGAGAAAACTCCAAGAGTCCAGATTAAGGACATTAAGTTATTGCTAATACTTCAAATACTTCTGCAGTCAGCAAAGCATCTGCTGACCAGCAGCGCAGCAGGTGAAATGCAGAGAGTATTGATTAGTTACGGAGCAGTTTCAGCTTCTCAGGACGTGTCTGGAAGAAATCAAGTGCTCTAGCAATGCACAGGATACCCGTGCCCCAGACCTCTGCAGATATGTGCAACGAGCTCTTGTGTGCTTTAAATATGGTTTCTCTGTTGTCATGAGAATCGAAATAACATGAGAGGTGGAAACTTCTCATTCGTTAGGGCTAGTGCCAGTTTGCAATCTTTTTGTTTCATAGAAAAGCCCAACTGTTACTAGATGAGAAAAGAATTGCACAAGAGTTTGTATATTTGCTTATGTTGTGGATTTGGCATTTAGCTCTGCCAAGAGCGACAGAGTGCTCTGCAGTAAGGATATAAAAAGCTTATAAGCAGAAGGCTGAAATTCATTAGTTGCTGGGGTCTGCAAGGTTGGAAAGAGCTTAAAGGAAGACATAGCCACTTAATATTCAGTAAACAGAAGGGGAGGGAATGCTCTGAATGGAAAAGTGAGGTTGCTCGCCTCATTTTTATATCCTGCATCTCCAGACATGCCAGGTGGCTCCTTCACCTCCTCTAAAAAACCTTTCTTTGCTATGAGTAAGATTCACCCCTCTTGTAGACTTGTCAGTAAGCAAGAAAAAAGCACTTCTAAGAGCACGACTCATCTACCCTGTTTTTGACACCTGTCTTGAGATGTGACAAATCACTCTCTGGAGCTGCTTGTTTCTTTCTCTTCCCTGTACCACGAGCTAAAGGAGACTAGCTCAAATGTAGACACTGAAATCTGTCTTCCCAAAGCTAGGCATTAAAAAGCCCAGGCTTTGGGTGTGAATGCTCTGTCCTAAGTCACTCCTGCTTTAGAGCTTCCTGATCTGCAGACTCTCTTGCTCCCTCCATGGAGACTCCACTTGCGTATGCTTCCTGCAATTGAGATACAAAGGTCTCCTAGGCTGTAAAAAGACATTTTACAAATGCTTATTTTTCATTTTGTGTATATAGGAAAGAATATACTGCCTAAGAGGTGTGAGGTTTTTTTTTTTTTTTGGTATATCTGAAATCTTTCATGCATAAATATAAGCAGCCTGCAATGGAGCTGGGCTCCAAATTCACAAAATCCACTGAAGTACTTGTCCACAAGCTCTCAGTGGTGTGAAAGAAGTTACAAGTTATGCATTCTTACCTTGTTACTGATGACTGCTTGAGATTTAGTCTGGCTCCTACAGATCAAATAAACAAATATACTTTCCCTTCCCAGAAATGCCATTTAATCAAACTACCATGTGCTTTATGGAGCAAGCTAGGCACGTCATCCTGAGTGGTGGGAAAAGGTGATGCACAGCCATAAACAACCAAACAGGTGTAGAATTCCAGGGATGTAATGAAGTTTTGTTACTGATCTTACATCCAATTTAGTGCTTTTTTAACGTTTCTTTTCCTCCGAGCCCAAACCAAAGCCTAGGCAGATACATACACAGATTCAGTGAAAGCATTCCCTCTCAACCGTATTGTTTGTTGCCCACCAAGAGACCTTGTTCTACAGAGAAAGCTCCCTGAAATGCAGCGCTAAATGTCTGTTTACTTCAAAGTGATGCCAAAAGACTCCCTTTGGGCCCCAACTCTTTATGCTACATGCTGTACATATTGGGACAGTCATTCCCCAGCGGTGCTGGAGCACAGCCCATGTTGGGGAAGGGATACCGACACCATAGTGATTTTTTTTTTCACTTTACATCTCAAACATCTATTTCTGCTGGCCCACAGCATTGCTGCAAACAGCTCCATCCTCTTCTATGGATGTTTTGCTGTGTGTCCCCAAACTCCCAGGGCAGCAGCAAAGCAGACTGCAGAAACTCCATCAGGGGACTTCATATCCACATGGCTCCTTGCCCGGGTCCTCCTGTGTCAGCTCTGGACTGAACACCCCATGTCCCTGATGTTCAGCCACAAGAGGGAGATCGAGGCTACCAAAAGCACCCCGGAGGCTCCTGAGGTTTGGACGGAGCAGAGACTCTGAACCTCTGGATCACCCCAGACCTGGGGCAGATGAACTGAACACCAGCTCTGGTGGAGGTTAGAGGTGAATTCCCTGCTTCCAATGACAGCAGCATGTTTACTTTCACCTGGAAATAAAATTATACTTAAGATGCCTTTTTTTTCTTTTTTTTACAAGACCTTGATATTAATGAGGTTAATTTTGCACCCAAATGACAAGGAGATCAATAAATAATAAATGAGATTTAAATGAGCCTGTCAGGAAAGAAAAGCAAAAACTTAAAAGCATTTCTTTTTCCTCACTGCAGTGTAAAGGCAAGCAAGCTGGTTACAACTGACCTCTCTCTCTATTACCTGTAATAATTACTTAATTAACATGGGTAAAAATATCCCATTATCCATGTGCCCTGAAGAGACTTCAAAATCCAGCAGGGACCTGTATTTGTAAAGCAGCAGCAGAATTACAGCCTAGAGCCACGTTTGATAAGGCTGAATTTGCACAAGGAACGATATACCACTGTATAGCCAGGCCCGGTAATGTCAATGAGACAATTTGTGTAAGTCAAGTGGTGACACGACAAACCTATTAGAGACAACGGTTAATTAAGTGACAAAGTACCTGCTACTAAGCAGTTCTTGGTGCACTTAGAAGGAGCTCAGCATAACAAAAATGAATTGCTGCAGCAAGTAGCAGGTTATATCTCTGCACTTGATTCATCTTCAACCTGAAAATCCTCCCTGGAAGATGGCAACCTTCCTCTCCTTGTAGAGTTGTTTCATGAAAGCAGGGACCCTGCCCCTGAGGATCCTGTCTTGGCTAAATGTGTTTTTCTGTTTTATTTTGTTTTTCAGTGAAAATGTTCCTGAGTCTTCTCTGAGTTTTTGTCCCCAGTCACCACCAGAGGGGGAAGGAGCAGCAGCAAAGAGGGAAGGAGACCCCAAACCAGAGAACTGAGTCATGGTGGAGGAAAGCATGCAAGTTTTCCTAGGCTCACCCTAAAACACAGGGTTGTGTAACTCTGACAAAGTCTTTCTGATGCCTCAGAGGCAGATGGCTGAGATGGATCACACGTGTGATCCATAGGAGAGATCCACAGGTGTAGAGCATAGGAGAGATGGCAATGCACAGGGGGGACTACAGCCCCCGAGCCCCTCACAAGATGTCCCTGCACAGGAGCAGACACTGTAGCAGATGAGAGAAAATTCACACCTGAGACCCATCATGCAGAACACAAAGCTTGTACATTAATTTTCAGATTTTCAGAAAACAGGTGTCTACCCAAAGTGCCTGCCAAGCTTCTCTTCCACCTCCTGGAGGGACTGGCACTACAGAAGGAGATTAAGTCTGTCCTGAGGATTTTCCTTCACTGGGATTTGGGAACATCTGTCCTAGGGATGTGGGTTTTATACCCTCTGGACTAATAAGGGAGCCATGACACCAGCCTTTGGTTAGAAGTACAAATTTCACATGGCTGAAATTAGAAGATTTCCACCATCACATAATACACTCTATTTGCCTAAAGATGACAGACCAATTTTCAAGCCCAGACAGGTAACACCCAGTGCTGCCCATGAAGGCACCAATTTGCCTGCATGTCATTCTCTGGAGGACCAGAGCCTTGCTGTCTATGCAATCAAGGTCTCTTCAGCGTAGGAATGCAAAGGGCATTGTATAATGTGCTGTTCTCCTCCTCCTCCAATCAAACTGTAGGCTCAAAATGGACATACCAGCCTTTAAAATTGCATTAGAACACTGCGAGGCTATAGAAAAGCTATTGCCATCTCACTGCTGTACTTACCTAGCTATGTTGTGTCTGCTGGAGCAAGACTAGGTAATTTTAAAAATTGGATACCTGTTGGTCAGACAACTCAAGATGGATGAGAATCCAAGAACCAGATGGATTTTGTGGTGACTGGTGGGTTAATTTGCTCCCCCTTCATTTAAATTCACACCCTTTGCCTCTCTACTTTCAAAATATTCAGAAATTAGAAGGGAAAATTACTCCTTGACTGTCGCACAGTCAAGCACCAGATTCCTCTGGTAAAAAAGTATTCTCAGCTCCAGCACATAAAATGTTTTCTGGAAAGGTTAAAAACTAAACAAATGCAGTGCCAGGAAAAACTCTGTTTCCAGTGCTATGTATTGGTCTGCAAAACAAGAAAAGTGGCAAAAACTCTCCATGTCCCAAGAATGACAGGCCACTAATGTACCTTGGCCATGCTGCCATGGCCAGCACCATCGAGACAGGCTCTTGAGCATATTTCTCCTGGGAATTGGCCCTGGCCACCCCTTGCTCTGCTCAGAGATCCCAGTCTGTCCCTTGCAGCCCCAGGAAGTCAGGATGGGATGTGGATGCTGGGCCGGGCTACTGGGCTCACAGCCGGTCACAGCAGCTCTGGGGAGTCGTTATGAGGACACTGCCCTGTCAGTAACTCTGATGATTTCATTTCAGTAGGAAAACACGGATTTATGATCTGTTATAATTGCACTTGGACCCCTCTGTGAGATTGCAGCATTACTGTACGTGGTAAGGCCCATGTACAAACTCATGCTCCAGCAGCAGGAGGTACAAGAGGGCAGGCATACCGGGCACGCAGACAGCAGTACCAGACCTGTTGGTCTCTCTCCCTAGCGCTTTACCCACTTGAATGCTAACTGGAGAAATAAGGTGGCTTTGGACTGGTTCTCAACCTGCTGTCGGAAAAGGACTGCTCATTCCAAAGAAAAGAAGGGGAGATTGTTAATTAAAAGGAGTACTTTTTTCTTCTCTCTCAGGGGGAATAAGGGGCATTGTAGCAAGAATCCAGTGAAACATCGAACAGTGGAAAATGTAACATCCCTGCGAAGTGCATGGTCCTTGTGCTTGTCACTTTGCCTGGATTCACCATCCCGCAGTCCATAGGCAGGGATTTGGGAGGAGATGAGGACCTCTACCATCCCTGCTTCTTCTCCATCCCTTCAGTGGCTGCTCCCCAGCTCTTGAGATGCCACCTTCAAATGCAGCCAAGCTCCAGCATCGCTAATTGGTTTTGCAAACAATTCCGGAGCACAAAGTTAGGGGGATATCACATAGGCAGGGCTATGCCCATAGGCAAGCCTATCTTCATATGTCACATTAAAATTTAGCAACCCAAGTTAGCAACACCAAGTGCAGCAGCAATTGCACTGCACTTGACCGTGCCGCAAGGTGACACCCACAAAACTACATAAGCTAACAGAAATGATGGACAAGATGGACTTCCACAGCCTTTGCTGGCCACAAAGCCCCTGCAATGTACGTATTTTCCTTCTGCTTCACCAAGTCCCAAGGGCCCATGTACCGTAAACAAAATCAATTGCTGTTTTGTGTGTGCAAATAAGCGGATTAGTCACAGCCATTTCTTTTTGCCCTTATTAACTTTGCCCTGCCTTTGCAGGCAAATACACACAGCAGGAGGTGCCTGAAGGGTGCCCTCTTCCAAGAACCATTGGATTTGCAGACTCTAATGACATGATTATTATTTCCATCACAGTATAGGCTACAGGCTCTGACCAAAATAGGGGCTCAGAGAGTCAGGTATTATGAAGAGCCACAACTACATTCCTGTGCAGCAGAGCATCCAAACAACCCACCTGGATAAATACACAGATCAGGACAGGATACCAGGCTGTAGTGCAGAGATGAAGGCACTTGCCTAAAGCCGCTCTTGGTTGTTGTTGGGACTTGTAAGGCCCAAGCCATCGCTTTGACCTCTTTGGTGCACGGTGCGATCTGCATCCTTCATGGACCAAAAACACATTGTTGTTCTCTCTGATCTGAGCAAACTTCAACTCTGTAACCCACATTTTCTTGCAAGGAACATAGACTATGAATTATAAGCATTGCAGAGTCAAAGAAAATAATTAAAAATCAAATCTGCATGCATCCCTTGTTAAAATCTCGCCCCACATCTCCCTCTTTTCCTTGTATTTAGGGCTGTAGAAAGTAACTGGCGGCCCTTGATAGTGTTTTAAGCAGGTTTTTGCATGAATATCACATAACCTCAGGCTCTTGGTGCAGGGTAATGGAGACTGCTGCACTCTCTTGCTTGGCTGCATTGCAAAAATGATTGCTAAGCAGGGAGATGATATTTGCTTGATTTACCAAACATAGAAATCCCAGCTGAGGTGGAATTGCTCCCTCAGATTATTTGCAATTCTCATGCTCAGCTCAATCACAGACTTTCCTAGCTGTGATGCCCAGAGATCAGAGGAGGAAAAATTCACTGGCAAGGTAAGCATCAACTTTTCTGTATATCTTTACTAAGGGGAAACTTGGAAGACATAAAAACATCATAAAACTGCTGTGTTACAGCCTCAGCTGTAACACACCTCTATATTACTGCTCCTTCATTTCAATTGCTCAGAGCTTTATCAGATATTTGGGCTGAAACAGAGCATTTTCAGGGCTTTAGAAAAGGGACAGAGACACTGGAGCCTGCATGTCCACTCTACCCAGGCCAGCTGCCAAGGACCTGCAGGTTTCAGCAGGTTTGCATCAGAAGCTGCATCCCATGCAGGGACAAAGGACAGGTTGTTATCCACTTTTCACTGCAGAATATGGAGCTGGTTACCCCCAGGACCCTTTCCCATTCAAGGAAAAGATATCAGCTCTTCTAGAATGGGTAGACCAAACCAATGCAGTTGTTCGCTAGCCCTGAGGGGAAAGGACACAGGGCAACTTTACTCGCTAATCACTCAAGCTGAATTGTGCAGGTGAAAATCACCTTCTATGAGGGGCAAAGAGTTCTTGTGCACCCCATGTACAGGGAACAGCCCCTGGCCCATGCCATCTCCTAAATAGCATTGAGTGTTTTCATTGAACCCTAACAGTTCAACAGCCTTGCACCCATTAACCCTGTCCATGGCTCTCCTCATGATTTTTGCTTCTAGTGTGCTTTTTAATTAAAAATTCAAACAAACAAACAAACTAAAAATAGAGCAAAATCTGGTGTCACGTGGTCCTACATCTCACCTGGGGCTGCTCAGAGCATCTTTACAGCGCAAAGAAATAAAGTAGCTTTACCAGATCTGTGCACTCAGCTGAACTGTGTTTTCAGTGAAGAAATCAAGGCTGAATAACTCTGGTGAGCTGTGAAAAACAATAACTGAAACATGCTGCTCTCAAGGGGATGGAATTTACACCGAAATAAAAGAAATAACAAAATGCATTGTACTTAGCAGGATGTTTCACATAGGTGGGAAATCATTGCAAAGCAAACGAAAGGGTAGAGATCAGCATCCAGAGGTGCCCTTCCAGTCCCAAGCACAGCTTTTGCTTCCTGGGTATAAATCACTTAATAAAATGACAAAAAATGTTTTGCTCTAAATGTATATTCTCCAAATTACTGTTACCTAACCTTTCTTAGCATATTAAGGAAATTTCCTGAGGCAGCAGTAGATGAAGAAGTAGATGAGAAGAGCAGTAGATGAGAAGAGTAGATGAGAAGAGATGAGATGTTAGTTGGTATAAACCTGCATCAACCCATTGGCATTCAGAGGACTTTTCCTCCATCTTTTCATTTTTCTTTTCTTTTTGACCAAAAATGTGTGTAATACAGGCTGGTTTCCCAGCAGCTTTAAATCATCAGCCCTTCACTAAAGCAAGTGAGGCACTGCCAGTTTACATCAGAGGTGGCTATGTCTCAACGTCAGCCATCCCAAAGTTAGACATCCTGTCCCTCTCCAACTGTAACATCTCCACAAGATGATTTATTATAATTTTACATACCTTAGTCTATTGCTGAGAAACGACTTTAGTGTTAAAGATGTTTTTTGAAGAGGAGAGAAATCCCACCAGGTATGTCTTTATTCCTCTTCATATTTAACCTTCTTAGAGGTCATTTCTTCCACCTTTTCTTAACAGCAGTAGAAACTACAATTACATATGTTTCTTCCAATAACAAACTAATGTATTTTGAAAGATGTAGCAAGAAGCAGCAAAGGGTAGGTCAAAACTGCACCTGACAGGAGGAAGTGAGATCCTCTGCAAATCCTGGAATGGCAGAGAAACTGGCTCTGTATCATTTCTAGTCTTAAAAGCATGAAGCTTGCTGGAGGTTCTTTCAGTCTTGTGCAGGATGTCAGATCAGACATGAAATGAATCGTAATTGAAGATGTGCAAGCTCTCTACCAAACCGAAGGAAGGTATTTTGAGCAGATTGGGTAGCCTGGATATGTTTAAATCTTTTAAATTCCTTTCTGTCCTTCTCCATCAATAAGCCATTCAGCTAAAATCCAAGCTGGCAGCAGCTGAGGCGGGTAGAAAAGTGCACATCTCCTTCCTAAGAAATACAGACATTTCTAAGATTGTTCCATGAGTGAACCAAGGTCCAGCAACATGATAGAGCTTCTGTCAATGGACTATCTTGGACAACTCAAAATATCAGCCTACTTGCTCATCTCTGGGAGGGTTTCCTCGCCTAGACTTGTCTCTGGGGATGCTCTGCACATCCTTTACTCTCAAACCATGCATTGACTTTGAGAGCAAAACAGTAAAGCTGATGCAGTAATGGCACTGCTTTTGGTATTAATTGGGCAACCTGCGAAGTGGGTTTTCTTCCTATTTTCTGCTCTTTAACCAAAGCTAAGTGGGTTGTTGCAAGCAGGGAATGTGAGGGTGGATGCTTCTATAATATGTGTACATAAGCGATTTGAAGGACTTCTTTGAAACATAACTCTCACTGGCATGCAAGTGGCAAGGGGCTTGCTAATTAACAGCCACAAGTGAGAGCTACAAAGAGACAAATATATCCTGTCAGATTTGACTTGCCAAGTAGAAAATAAAACAAAATGAAACAAAAAAAATGCATATAATTCAATTGTGCCTGAATTGTCATGATCTGTACTTTTGTGCCACCATTTATATCAAGGGAAAGTGGATGAGAAGAAAGATGCTGATGGGATTTGCTAGAATGCTACACTTCCTCTTCATACTGATCTGTAAAGAACTACACAAGGTGCTCGACAACGGGAAAATCAGACATTTTCAATGCAAGTTCTTCTCTCAAGTCCTGCCTGATCCAGGCTTGATTGCAGCATGATTGCACAGTGCTAATAGTCACCTGGGAGCACAAGGTCTTGCATGTGCCTGCATGCACACAGTCAGAGACCTTGCTGCCTGCTGATGCGTTTGATCCCTCATCTTGCACCAAACAGATGGACCACAGCAGAGAATCAGCCCTTAGGTAGGAAAATTGGTTCCTGCTTCTTTGTAAACTCCAGTGAACACTGCAAAAAAAGGCTTCTTGTACATGCATACACGGAACACGTAACTAACATTGTTCTGGCTTTCTGGAAGCAATAAATCATTCCGAAGTAGAATATGCCTAAGTGAAGAATTAAAGCGTACGAACTCTCATGGAGTGACAGTTAGACATGTAATCATTTCCAATAGTGCAAAATGCCAATCCCAGAGAGATATCATGCAATGGAAAATGAAGTAGAATCACTAAAGCCTCCAGAAACATAAATCACAGCAGTATTTATTAATCACATAAAATACAAACAGCCATAAATCTATTGAAAACATCAGACCAGTCCTTTCGGGTGAGCAGGGGAAAATAAAGTGGAGTGAAATGGAAAAAAAAGGATGCAATAGAAGTGAGAAGAATGGGAAGTCAGCCAGAGAACAATACTTAAGCTTAATATTTCACAGGAGAGCAAATCAAGCCTTTTTCTCTCTTATTGACAGTTGTGTTTGTGTGACTGCCACCTCATTGACAATTACTCAGTAGTTTGGGTCAAGTATTAGAAGAGCACAAGAGATACAGCTCCCAGGAACTGTGTTTGGCACTTAGGGATGTTCCTGGGATGCGATGTCATCACAACCTGTCTTTGGGGAACACAGCATTTGCCTCCTACTATTGGACTTGTCATTTTGTTTCCGGCATCCTTTTTCTCATCTCACAACACCTTTCAGAGGGAAGATCCTACAAGTGCTGGTTTTCTCTACCCATGTCCTTTTCTCTACCCATGTCCTTTTCTCTACCCATGTTCTTTTAGCACTGCAGTCAGCCTAGAGTTATACACTAACAAGACGACATTTTGCAATGCAAAATCCCATAAAATGTTTTCCTCTTTTTTTTCAGTGCATATTCAGGCATCTTTTATTTTACTGATGTTTTGCCATGGCCATGACTCTTCCTTTTAGGACTGTTTCATCTCATTCCTTCCTCCCAGGGTGGGCATCCTTGGCTTTAATCTTGAGAGTATCCTGCTGTAAATCCTGCTGCAGTGAAGCAAAGACACTAATTCTGCAAGTTGGCTGAAACAAAACTCTTTGTTCTCACTTTCTCATATGTGGCTGCAATGCTGCTTCCCAGACCACTAATGACTATTTCAAGCTTTACTTGCTTTAATTTTTAGCAGTTTTAGTAACTTCTAGCTACTTACAGTGATCATTTCAATGTGCAAAATGAAGATGTTTTAAAGGGGTAGATCATGATCATTTGCACCCAAGAGCCCTAAAAGAAATGGCAAAGGAGAGATCTGGCCCATTCATGATATTTTTTTATAATCTTAGAGTGTGGGGAGATGTGCAAAATGTTGAATGAATGCCAACAGTGTGTTAGTATTTAAAAGATGTATATATAATCCAGATGACTATTGCTCTGTTAGCTTTATGCTAGTCCCTGCTAGTCCCTGCAGACTAAATGAGAGAGCAGTCAAGGACTCAACTGAGAACAAAAGATGAAGATGTGATTAACACCAGTCAATAAGTTTTGATGTTTTCTTCTTTTCCTTTGTTTTGCCCAGGAATAGACCTCATATTAAAAAATCTGTAAAGCTTTGGGTGTCCTATTGCAAAACATTACATATTTATAATGAACTCAGTGCTGGATTAGCAGAGTTCATATTAAATGGTCTGAGGGTGGGTTAGCTGACAGCCTTCAAAAAGTGGTTAGCAGCAGGGAAACATCATGAATGAGAATGCTGCTTGTGGATCCTGCCAAGACCACACCAAGTTATTCAATATTTTTAGAAACAATGTGGAAGAAAATCACTGCTGATAATTACAGACGCCACAAACATTGCAGTCACAGTAAGCTGGTTTCCTTCATAAACTGTACTCATTCATTCAATGTCTAATTTGAATATGAAGAAATTCCAGGTCACTTTCTGAAGAAAAATCAATTGAAGGAGGGGAAAATTAAGGGAAAAATGTTTCAGTGTTGACGTTTGATAAAAGGTCATTGAAAATTAAGGGGCAGGAGGAAGGCAGTGAAAGGTGTTCAAAATACTGTCAGAATGACACACATGTCTCACCAAAGTGGAGAGCTCAGTCTAGCTCATCCAAAGAAGATCAAGAGGTAACTTGATTATAGTGAATATGAACCATCAGAGGGCAAAATAATAAGTACTAAAGGGGTCTTTAATCCTGCAGGGAGAGACAGAAGGAGACTTAATGGCTCCAAGGCAGTGCCAGACAAATGCAGATGAGGAAGGCGGCTTGTGCAGCAGCCAGGCTGATTAGCTACTGAGACGAATTGTGGTCATTTCCAGAGAACATTGTGTCAGCATCCAGAGCACCTACACGTTTTATGAAGTATCATCCCCGAGGGCTGCAGATTTCGAAATGAGTTTGTCTGGGTTTTTTTTTGTTTGTTTGTTTTTTCTTTTTCTTTATTTTCCAGCAAGCCACAAGACAAGAGGCCTCATTCAGAGTCTCTGCTATCTTTGTATGAGGGGAGCTTCTTTAGGGAGTATCAACTAGAGCTCAGGTTTGGTGGCAAATTCACCCACCTTTTGGGAGAACAGCTGGGCTCCTGTGAGCCCAGGCTGCCATTCCCATGCAGAAGGGCCATCCTCAGTCCATCTGTTTTGCTATTTCCCTGTGCTGTAAATAACAGCCACATTTTGCAGGAGCACCAAGGAGAGAGCAACCGTCTAAGATTTAAAGTCGGATTTGGAGAAACAAGATTGGAAACAAAAGCTGAGAAGTAAAGCAAATATAGAGCAGGAAGCTAGCTGAGGTTTAACAAGTATACGCGTCCCCTGACA